>VMDO01027966.1:0-24548 GCA_007922755.1 Pedetes capensis
AGATGCTTAAATAATACCATTAGATTCAATCATAAGTCAAAAGTAAATCAAATGATTTTTTCCTTGAACCATGAAATAATTTTTTAAAAAGAAATTTTGCCTTAGTATTTATTCATATTTAGTAATTTGAACAACAGTGTGATCAAGGCTTTGGAGCCAGTGTTCTCACTTCTTCTAAATATGCCAGGCCGTGAAAAATCTGCATTTGGCTTTCCTTGCACATCTTGAATACATTCCATGTATTTCTTTCTAAACGTTTTCTTATGATCTATTTTCTCACTAACATCCACATGCCTGATGGAAGATGCAAAAAAGCTATTCCATATGCTTTTTGTAAGATGTATTGAATAGAGAAAATTGGGCATGAAACTGTCTATTTAGAAAAAATGAGCAGAATAATTGCATCGATATTTTCCATCCTAAAGGGCAAATTTTACTAGCTGGGACTTTTGCTCTTAAATTTCCAAAATCAAAATTCGGATGATGTGTAATTTAATAAACAATTGTAAATTTGCAAACTGGTCTTTTACCGTTGATTTACAAAAATAAGAACATATTCCGAAAGGTATAGTTTTAAGGTCAAGTAACAGCTCTGATAGATCATTAAGAATTATGCAAAAGACAGGAGCAAGACTTGTTTGTCATTAATTTATAACGTGTTCACTAATTAGCTCCTGTCAAGAATTTAGAGAAACTTGAAACAAAGCAAACATAACCAGTAACTTTTAATAAGTGTGTGGTAATGAAGTGAATCATACACGAAGTACTTTAGATAACAGGACTGATGATTTAGAATTAAGTTTTGGTCCTAGTTTTCCTTTATAGTATAATTTAAATAAAACAAAAATGTGACGTAATATTTCCCAAAACACAATTTTATTTTTGCTCAGCATGCTCTGGGCTTCATAGTAAATGTTTTATTACTTACATCTTAGTTGACGTGCCTCAGTTTCCACGCCAAAATATATATTTGGAAAATGCAGAATGATTACATAAGACTAGAGAGGGAACTTATTTTTTAGTGTTATTTTTAGCATACTCACATCACTTATACCAATAAAGTGTGTTGTATGAATATGGGTGTGAGAGAGAGTCACCCCTCTCAATGTTATATATCCTTAGCTTAATTTAAATATTAACCTAATATGGCCTTTAACTTTAATACCAATAAAAATATCAAATATTTGGTAATATATTAAACTACAAGAAAATAAAATAATTAAAAGGATTGGATGGACAAATATTTTCTACTTTAGCTGGTATTTCGTTTCTCTACAATTTTGTCAATAAAGAAAATCCACTAAAAGTTGTTGCCTTCTCTATATGCCATTGATCTCTTCTGTTACATGCCAATGTGATTTTTGTTGTTGTTGTTTGTAGTTAGGAGCTGTTGAGTTGTGTCCAACTCATAGCAACCCTCATAGGGGTTTCAATGGCTGATTGTTTTGGGATTGCCTGGGGAATGGATTGTAGGGTCCTTCTCCCATTTTTGGAATGCGCTGGGAATCAAACTCAGGACCTCAGAGACCACACAGTAGTGCTCTACCACTAAGCTAAATCCCAGCCCACATGGAAGATAGAGGTACTTTACTTAGGTATGAGGTATCACACCGAAGAGCAAGAGCCTCTGTATCAATCTGTTTCTGTCTGTGCATTAGGTGATCATGTTTGTAAATCTGACAACAGTTTACCAGGAAGTTTCCAAGCCTTCTTGAAACTTCTTCCAGGATACATATTTATTCATTCTCATACCATGACCACAGAAATAGAATATGGTATTATGATAATGATCATTGGCATAGTTTATCTAAAGCTAATTCGCCATTTCTCACTGGGCAAGGATGGCACAGTTCAGTTATTCCTTAGCATTATACCTGTTATTGCAGGATGCAATGAATATATATGACTGCTCATCATTTTACTGTCATACATTTACTCATTCATTAAAAAGTAATTGTTCAATGCCAAGCACTCACAAAGCAATGGTGAAGTTCACTGACATTACCAATCTCCAATAACTCTGCCTCATAGTAATAATAATAATAATAATAATAATAATAATAATAATAATTCAAAATTCTAATAAACACCATGAAATAAACAACAATTGAAAAGTGGCTAAACCAGAGGATAACTGAGACTATTGAGGACATCCTTTAAGTAGAATAGCTCCAACTGTGTTCTTGGGAGGTAATGTATAATCTAGAAGTGAAAGAAGAATGAAGTTCTTGGCTAATAGCAGTGTTGGAAGAACATTCTACCATGTACTCGGACATAGTCATGGGAAAGTACTCTGCCCCAGGAAGAGCCAAGAGTCACAAATTGAGAGCCTTTTGATAGATTTCTCACTAAAAAACTCAGACGAGTTTTGTTTGTTTGTTTTGTTTTTTCATGCTGCAGACAATTTTTACTGGGGTTTTTAGATGTCCCAGACATTTTCCATTTGACTCCTAGGCCAAGGCCATTTCCCACAATGCCTTCTTTCCAGCCAGCTGTCAATTCAGCTTCCAATAGTTTTCAACCAATTCTTACTAAGGGATTAGATAACAATGACCTAACACTCAGGGATATTTATTTTAAAAATAAATAAAGAGACCATAAATCCATTAAGATGTAAAGGAGTGAAGTGCTAATGGGTCACCCAGCAGAGGAATGGTTTTGGTAGGTCATGCTCGCCCATCATTATGGAAGTTAGTTTTATAAATCTTTCCCCATGACATTCCTTATAAACTGAGGTTTATTCACTGTGAAGGAAGCAGATTACTGATGATTATTTACTTTTAAAAAGTATGTTTTTGTTCTAATTTGAGTAAATAACTACATATACACATACACAGAGAACAGTGTTATGTTACAAACAGGTTAAATTGTTAGAATTGTTTCCTTTCCACTTTCATCAATTAAAGCAATTTTTACCATTATTATAGTCACTTATGAACAAAATCTTTGTTTTCTAAAATTAGTTTCTTTCCTATTTCTCTCATAGATAAACTAACTCTGAGTGTACTGTTCTATGGCTGTTAACTCCTGGAGAGGATACTTTGTTTAGCTCTGTCAATATTTGACCCTTGCTAAATCATCAAACAGTTTACTTTAATGCTCTGAATAGTTTGATATATTGTCCCATAATCACTCAATTTGCACCAACATAATGTTACTTATGATTTCATGAAAAACTACAGGTTTGTAGGAATGTGTACACTCAGTAGCATTTTACTTCAATAACATGAATTCAAACTATTTTTCAAACACTTGGGGTTTGGCAAAACAAGCAGTGCCTTGGCCAAACACGCTGTCTCCCAATTTTTAAACCCAGTGCATTTCAAGGGAAATTTAATTCATATGTTTCCAGTATATCTACACTAAACTTATTTAAATGGTGTTTTGTAAGAGCTCTGTGAGGTCCAAGAAGTCAATATAACTAGTTTATAAAATGTTTTAAATTTCCTTTACATTGAACCAGGTGAGTAAATTTTATTTAAAATAAGAAAAGTAAATAAATTTGTGAATTTACCTCAAAATGAAATATTAGATAACACTATTATATTCACACTGTGTAAAAATTACATGTTATTGCCAAATAAGTGTCAATATTCAGACATCAGCTGGCACCAAAGCATCACCTTTCAGGGCTGTGCTGGAACATACCCAAAGAAACCCATCAAGGTCATTTTTGAGTGTGAAAACCTGGCCTGTGGCTTGATGACCAAGCTAGCTAGATAAAGGAGACTTCTGAACTCTTTTAGAAGTAACTGGCTCTACTGACCATATCTTAGTCCTGTTGCTTATGGATTGTGACATTGGTTAAACCACTTAACTTCTCCCCGTTGTTGTTATTTTCTTTTAACTCCCCAAAAGGGATAAAATACAGAACTAATTTTATATGGTTAAAGAGTAAATAAAGTAAAAAGGATAAAGATTTAAGGAACTCAAAGGTGGGTCTACATACAGTAAATGCTCAATAAAGAAATGATAGCTATGTACATTTGAATTAAGTTTACTTGCAGTAAGAACTTTGACTAAACTACTTTTAATTAGAAATATATTAAATACTATCTTATTTAACTTTTTAAGTGAGTCTGTCTTACATGGAGAAAATGAATAGAACAATAAAAAATAAGCTAGAGTCAGGGGAAAAAAATGAGACCTTCTAATTTTTGTTTATAAAAGTATTGGTTGGTAACAAGCACACCGGACAAGGAAAAAGTAAATATTCCTATTTTCTGCACTACTAGCTGTGTTATGTTTGATAATGTGTCCCTTAACCTTGTTGGGCTCCAGCTTTGGCTGAAAAATAATGTGGCTAAGGTAAATGACTCCAGGTTTTCCCCAACTTTTGGATAGAATAATTCTATTATTTAATTGGCATTGAAATTCACTCAAAATCTCTCATGAAAATTAAGCAAAGATAATTTCTGTCTTCTAATATATTTAGTGGGCTGGGATTTAGCTCAGTTGGTAGAGTGCTGCGCTGCAGTCTCTGAGGTCCCGAGTTCAATTCCCAGCACTGCAAAAATGGGAGAAAGACCTGGCAATCCACTCCCAAGGCAATCCTGAAACAGTCAGCCATTGAAAACCCTATGAGGGTTGCTATGAGTCGGACACCGACTTGATGGCACCTAACAACAACAACAACAATATATTTAGTGGGACTGGGATTTAGTTCAGTTGGTACAGCACCCGTCTGCAGTCTCTGAGATCCTGAGTTTGATTCCCAGTACTGCAAAAATGGGAGAAGGACATGGCAATCCACTCCCAAGGCAATCCTGAAACAGCCATTGAAAACCCTGTAAGGGTCACTATGAGTTGGATATGACTCAACGGCACCTAACACAACATATTTAGGTGGGAGAAGAATGTGGCAATCCACTCCCGAGGCAATCCTGAAACAATCAGCCATTGAAAACCCTATGAGGGTCGCTATGAGTCAGACACTACTCCGTGGGCACCTAACAACAACAACAACAACAACAACATATCTAGACAGAGCACTATAACTTGCTTAAGATTTTGGCAATATGCCTGGTGTTAGAATATAAAGTGAATAAATGCCATATGGGGCTGGGGTTTAGCTCAGTTGGTAGAACACTGTGCTGCAGTCTCTGAGGTCCAGAGTTCAATTCCCAGCACCACAAAAATGGGAGAAGGACCTGGCAATCCACTCCCAAGGCAATCCCCAAACAGCCATTGAAAACCCTATGAGGGTTGCTATGAGCCAGATACCAACTTGACGGCACTAACAACAACAACAACAACAACAACAACAACAACAACATATGCCATTATGAGACTGCTTATCCTTCTGCTTTCAAACATGTACTCATGTATTCATTCAAAAGAATTACTTAATGCCAAGCACAATATGAGTCACTGTAATAGCAACTGAGAACTATGAACTTGATGAACAATACTCGTCTTTACATTCTAAAACATATTTGGATGGGGAGTCAAAAATAAGTGTATGAAAGCTGATTCATATGTATAAGTAGGCTTTATGTTTATGCTTTCAAAAACGAAAATACAGAAACATAATTCCAAATATCTGACAAGGAACAAATTATTGTTGTTAAATGCCATGAGTAGGGTCTGACTCATAGAGACTCTACTTACAACAGAATGAAACACCCCCTAACATTGTGCCATGTCCCCCACTATGCCAGTAATTCTCTGCTATTCATTGGGTTTTTGATGGCTAATTGTTTCAGGAGTGGGCTGTCAAGTCTTTCTCCCATTTTTGCAGTGCTGGGGATCAAACCTGGGACCTCAGTGTGCACAGTGCTACACACTACTAACTGAGCTAAACCTCAGTTCAAGGAACAGATTAGAAGAATGTATATTCTCTATATTCATTTTGCTTTTCGTTTTTCTTTTAATTCAGAAAGAAATTTGAAAAGATTCAGTATGTATTTGTTAACCATGAAAACACCAGCACTTTCAAAATGTTTATCTTCTACTTACTATTTTTGTCACTTACTACCATTTTTCATTAGTTTGCCCAAATATAATTTGATCACTTTTAAATTGGAGAATCACAAGCAGAACCATTTTTCTCAGTTGATTAACACCAAGCAGAAAGTTTACACCATAGTCAAAATAAAACTCCTGAAGCCTCCTTAGTTCATGAATCATTGCCCACAATCAATAATGTAGGCAGTAATTATTCAAATTAATAATTGCAAATGTCATCAAAGAAAATCTTACATCAAGAAAGTAAACAAATTGTCAAGGATTTGATAATAGTAACCACTGATCTAAAATTGTGACTAAATCATCTCTTTTCATACAGAAATGTGTCCCATTTATCTCAAACATCTGTCTTTTAGGGTTGATTTTTCTTTTTTTCATACTATTCCCAAAGTAAATTCAGGAGTTTACATTCTCAACTTGATTGAGGTAGGCATGTGATTATTTTTATATTTGAGATAAAAGCACAAATGTCACTGTTCTCTTCATAAACACCTTCCTATATTCCCCTCCATAAACATTTCTTTCACGTTAATAAAATAATCCTAACCTAGTACATAGAGTATGAATTTTGCCAGTGTGCCACTCTATTAAGATAGATTATCTCATTGTTACCACATTAAAATATATCCACAGTTATATACTGACCATGCAAATTTTGTCCTTCCTTTTCCTAGAAACTAGGGGATATAAAGCACTATGGCGTCTGATCCTGTCAGATCTAAGAAGTGAAGCAGGGCCTGGCCTGGTTAGTACTTGGATAGGAGACCACCTGGCAACACCAGATACTGTTGGCTTGGAAGAAGAACGAATAAACCCATTCCCAAAAATCAATCTGCCATTGAAAAACCTGTGAATACTAGTGACGCACTGACAATAGTGTTTTGCCTGTTGTGGTAGGGTCACTATGAGTCGGACACTGAGTGGACAGCACCTAACAACAAAAAAAGGAATATAAAAGTACAAGAAATTAATCAACTTTCCAGGTGTTAACTTTCTTGTTGAACAGACAATATTAGCATATACCAAAAGCAGACTTCTGACCACATAATCAAGGCTCACAGCAGAGTGTACTTCCTCTGGATTTGAGGAATCAAAATCACTTTTAGAAATCCTGAAAGTATGCCACATACAGGGAACGACAAAATTCTCTGACATCTCATATCCTTGCTCAAATTTTGACTTGATAATGCTTTATCCTTCTCTAGTTTGACTTATTCATATCTACTACTAGAGATGCTCACAAAAGAAGCATTATTACAACCAACCACAACCAAGATATAGTTACTGGGTTTTTATAGTCTCCAAATTTCTTTTCTTCCAGATAGAACCAGGAGGATCTCCTTTGAGTCTATTACTACCATGTCACCATGTCATCTGTGCTCAGATACAACAAAAATTTTGAATTCTTTGTTGACTTTATCTCTAAACATAACTAACCCTTACTTCCAGGGGTTCAAAACCAGAATGAGATGGTAGGTAGGTTCCATATTACCCAGATTATGCCCTTCCCTTCTCTTGTCTTAAGAACACCTCTTCTCCCTCAAATTTATGACAAAAGTCCCACAAGCATGAGAGGGCTGGGAAAGCAAGGAAAGACAAGGGAAGAAGCTGTCATTCTCAGGACCAGTAGTTTCCCAAAAGTCATGAGATGATCCCTTTATGGAATCTATGATCTAGATTAGACAAATTAAGTGACTTCCAGAAAAATCACACCAGCTAAGGTGTAAAATAATGTTTAAAAACAAGTGTAATAATCTTTATAGTGGCTGGGGATGTAGCTCAGTGGTGGAGCCCTTGCCTAGCATGCACACAACGTTTCGGCATTCTAAATCATTATCATCACTATCATCATCTTTATAAATGATAAGTGCCAATATAGTTATGTCTAATAGGATTATTTGGGGCCCAAATTAATTCTTTTGGATGTATATATCCAGACATAGAATTGCTAGACTGTATAATACAATTCTTAACTTTTTGGGGAAATTCCATCATACTATATTACATAATAGCCACACCATTTTACACTTCCATCAAAAGTGGTGAAAAAGGTCTACACAAAAAAGAAAGAATAAATTCATTAAAGCTGCAGGATAAAAAAAATAGCGTAAAACTCATTTGTGCTAATATACTGCTAATGAACAATCTGAAAATGAAATGAAGAAAATAGTACCATTTACAACAATATCAAAAAGAAAGTACTGAAAAAATAAACTTAATCAAGGAGCAGAAAACTCTGCTGAAAACTGTAAATTTTGATGAAAGAATTTAGACACAAATAAATGGGAATATATTCTACATTCAAGAACTAGAAGATTAATATTATTAAAATTTCCATTCTACTCAAGGGTATATATAGATTCAGTGTAATCAAAGTCCTAATGACTTTTTTTAGAAATAGGAAAAACAACCCTAAAATTCACATATAACCACAGAAGACCTCAAAGAGCCAATATGACCTTGTAATAAATAGCAAAGCTTGAGGCATCATACTTCCTAAGTGCTTATATAGTCACCTGATTTTCAGCAAAAATGCCAAGAATACCCAACAAGCAAAATATTCTTGAATAAGTAGTACTGAAAATACTGGATATCCACATACAAAAGAATGAATTTAAAACCTTACCTTAAACTATACGCATGCAAAAAAAAAAAAATCAAAATAGCTTATAGACATCAACATAAGGCCTGAGACTAAAAATTCTGAAAGAAACCAAGGAGAAATCCTCATGATATTGTTTTTGGCAATGATTTCTTAATTGTAACACAAAAGCTTGAGCAACAAAAGCAAGGTAGACAAGTGAGCAATTAAACTAAACTTTTTCTGCGTAGAAAGGGAAAATAAAAAGAGTGAAAAATAACCTATGAAATGACAGAAAATATTTGCAAACCACGTATTCATAAGAGATTAATACCTAAAAATATAAGAAACTCCCCCAAATCAGTAGTTAAAAACAAACAAATGATGTGGTTAAAACTTGGGCAATGTCTTGAGTAAACATTTTTCCAAAAAGACATAAAACTGCACAACAAGCATAGGAAAAGGTTTTCAACATCATTAACCATCAGGAAAATTCAAATCACAGTAATAGGTCATCTCACACTTGTTAGGGTGGCTATTATTTAACAAAAAGAAGAAAAGAAAAAAACAGCACTCATGATGTAGAGAAATTCAAACTGATATTTGTAAGCAGATAATGTATTGAAATATCAAAGACAGAATGCTAAGTAGGATATGTTCAATTATTTTATCTCCATTGATAATGCATCACTTATTTTGCATGAATTTTCCAATTTATGTGTATTTTTTAGAATCATTTTTGTTTCAGCAAATAGTTTATGTGAGCTAATATATTGTTGCATATACCAATATAACAGAAGACATGGCTTGAAGGCCTAGAGAAAATCTAGGGAAAAAGAAGCTGGGGAAGACTCTAGCTGCTTGCCAGGGAATGCTCTGGGCCTTAAACCTCTCCAAGCCAGAAAGCACTCTTCTGTTATCTCTCTGACCTTGGGCACATACGCTGACATACAGACTATACCTACATGCAGACATGGCACAGCTCTGTTTATGTGCAGTGGACAGAGCATGCTAACATAAATAATAATGCTTCCCTGTCCCACAACAAATATGTTTTAACCCACTTTTTCCCTGACTCATATGAATGTTTAATGTTATGATAAGAACCTTAAAAAAAACAGCCTAAGAAGCTCCCTTTGGGTCTGCAGTGTTCCGGAGAGACACTGAGCCACCTTGACCTCTTAGACACTAACTTTTGGTGCAAAGTAATCATTCTTTCTTCTTTTAATTCTTTATCCGTGGACACAATGGATGCTGAACAGACAGGGCATACCAAGAATTAAAATATTTTTAAATTAAATCCATTTATTGGGATATTTCATATCTCCAAATCTCAGCTTATTTACAAAATAAAGGGTTTGCTATAAAATAATCTCTAAGAAATCTTTTATGATTCTATAAAATCACTTTCCTTTAAATAAAATGTACATATGCATATATATATGCCAAAATATATAATGAAGATGCTTAATATGTGACACCCTATAAATTTCATAAAAGGCACACATTAAGCCAAAACAAAATTTGCTACCAGCAAGACAAAAATAATACCATATTTTAGAAAGAAAAATATAGTGTCAATTTTATAGAATGTTTTAAGCCTAAATATGAAAATCTACCTATCTTTATACTTGTTTTAGAATTGTGTGGGATTTGTTTTGGTTTTGAATTTTGGTTTTGTTTGTTTGCTTGTTTTCTAATGCTAAGGATTGACCCAAAGGTCTCTCACATGATAGGTAAGTACCCTACCACTACCCTACATTCTCATATTCAATATCAAAATGATGAAAATGAAGTTGAGCTTTTAGTCAGATTTTAAAAACTTGTATTAATTTTATTATTGTAATAAACACTAGAATGGAATGAAAGGCAATGATATAATTCCATTTTCCTTATTAATTTTTCTATAATGCTATAAAATAGCGTTATATAGAAAATATACAAAATAGCATTATTTTGATAGATTGATTTTTGGTACATTAGTGAAACATTAGCTGAATTACAAAATATTGCTAATACTTACTTGGAAGTAAAAAGTCCTTGCAAACACTTAAATGTTTTCCTAGGCAGTCAAAGTATAAAGTTTTGTTCAAGCATGATATTCTTCTTAGGACTCATGTTATTGTAGTACATGTCACCTGTTTTATTTAAAAGTAGAAGCAGAACAAATAATTAAATTCTGTGATGGGTTCTTACTTTGATTTTATATTTAGTAATTTCAAATGCACTCATGTTAAGTTTTCATGCTTGATTTCCTTTAGATATCACCAATGACTATTTTTTCTTGCCACCTTTATTAGATTTGACACATGAAAAAGATTAACACAATGTATCAAGCCATTCTTTTGTATGTTAGTTTTTCTGCTTTTAACTCATTTTTTCAAAAATCTCCAAAAATCATTTAAAATATATGGTTTTGAAAAGATCCAGGTGAGAAATTCTAGGCTGTCAGTGGGCTTCTGCCTAAAAACAGAAATCACTGTCACTCATTTCAGAAAGCAATCTCCACTTTCTCACAAGTATCAGGTTATGAAATAATCTGTATCCTATGATTTTCAACTATTCTTAGCATGCGGGGAGAGTTTTTATGAATTGTAGAAGTTTTAACAATTTTTGTTCAAACTGTCTTTGTAAAAATTCAATTCAATAACTATTTATTGATTCTGATTGTATGTCAGAGAAAGTGCTGTCGATGCATGGCAAAAAAAGTATGAACAATAATCTCAAAGCACTCAAAATTAATCATAGGAAACAGACATGGGAATAGAAATGGAAATAACAATTAACTTTTCTTTTTCATTTTCCCCCAAACCGTAAAATGCAACATTACAGCCAATCGTTCACTAACATTCTATATCCTGATGTTCTTGCCTTTGTATCTCACAGGACTCTGCATTTTCTTACTCATATGCTTCCATCAATTTTGCTCCTAAATTTGGGTTTCTGTATGGTGTTATAGAGCAGTAGACAATCCTAGGCAGTGGTGGCACCAAATTCCCCAGTTCTCTGATATTTGCTAAACTAAGAGATCTCTCAAGCACTTGATTTCAAATTTCCTATCCAGTTGGCACTTACCTTTAAAAATACATGTTTTAAAAAATACATTTTATGTCTCTGGATAAAACTTTTCTAATCTTTACAAGTTTTCTTCCTTCTTAAAGCTGATTATATTTTACATCATTTAAAGTTTCATGGCTGCCAAAATTAAACTCATGTAAATTGCTGTCCTCTGTAATTATACTTGTCTACATCAGTACCACACTGGTGTCTGATTTCATCTAATCTCGGAAGCTAAGCAGGGTCGGGCCTGGCTAGTAGTTGGATAGGAGACTACTTGGGAATACCCAGTGCTATAAGCTTGAGAGAAGGATGAAGCAGCCCACTCCCAACACAATCAACCATTGAAAATCCTATAAATAGCAGAGAAGCACTGCCAGACATAATGTCAGGCATGACACAGTATCTAGTAGTATTTCATTCTATTGTACATAGGGTAGACATGAGTGGGACCCCACTCAATGGCACATAACAACAACATAATTGTACTTACAGCTGTATCTGCCCTCACAGACTTTTATCCCCTAAAAGAAAATAAACCCAGACAACTTTATAAGAGAATTTTTTATACCATTAAGGAGTAGAAAATCCATGTTACATATTTTTACCCAGACAACAGGAAAAAAAAATTATTTCAACTAATATCAAGTTAACCCTGACTAACTAACAACAAATAAAAACAAATTAAGGAGTAAAATATATTCACAGGCACATCCTAGTGAACACATGAAACTAGATAAAAAAATATAAACTTCTAAGCAACTTAAAGTAGCAGCAATTTTAAAAAGTATACCATAGTCAGTCATAGATACAGAGATATAGAAAAATATTTACTTTTACTAAAGCTGACTGGATGGTACACTATTTTTAAGTTGTATAATTTTATTTCTATTAGAAATATCTTATAATTTGAAAAATGAAAAAATAATAACCAAAGTTTCCTTGGGTAGATTTTCCTGTTAACAAATATGCTCCACTTGTGCTACCTTATAAGAAGAGCATACTTCCGTAGTAAATTATGTGTTGCTCTGCTGTGGCCAATGGAATATGGGCAAATGTAACAAGATGCCATTCTGAATAAAGATTATTAGAGTCACAACAAGTTTCTATTCCTCCTTTGTGTTCTATAGACTGTCATGAAAATATCACATCCCAGATGTGTATATCATGCCAGTTCTAGAATCAGAGGACATAGTGGACAGACCTATAATAGACATCAAACTTAAGTAGAGTCAGCATCTAACCCATGATTTTCTGTGATAAAACATGAGAAAAAAATTTAGTTACATAAGACACTGGAAGTCACAAGATATTATAAAATATTTTGTGTAGCAAAAGCTATCAGAGTGCAATATTCATATCAAAATTGTATATTACTACATAAAACTGCTTCATATAATCAAAATCAGAGACATATAAAATATACCAAATGACCTTGATTTGAAGTTGGTTCATATTCACTACTCCCTATACAATATACAACATTAACACATGTGCCATCCAAACTCCTAAAATTAATAATCAGCAAAAGTTAATACTATATCGAACATGCATTATTCATCTTATGGAAGAACAGATGAGGTATAAATACTGCAAAGACACATCACATTATTTAAAATAGGAAATCAGCAAAGCAAGACCATTTTTATTTGGGAAAAGACACTTGAAGTTAATTTTCATCAGCCAAGTTCCAGATATATTCTGTCACATAATTTATTTGCAGAGAAATCATGTCTAAAGTATAGGAAATCCTATAAGAGATGATAATGGGGAATTTTTAAGCAAGGCTATCAGTGCACAATTTTTGTGTATTACTCCTAAAACAAGACAAGAAACTGACTCAAAAATTCATCATTTTCTTTAGTTTAGGTAAGGGTAAGGAAAAAGATGAAAGACTAAGCATTTGAAGTCCATTCAATCCCACACAACCAAAACCCGCTCTACTCCCAGATGTTAACAATGTGAAAAATTGTCATTTCATCTTTGGTAACAGACTTGTTATTCAGAAAATTCCTTCTCTAAACACAATTAAAGTAGAAGTAATTTAAAATGTTCAGAGAATTGTTAAGACTAAAAGAATTAATAACTAAAATATGTTGTTGTTAGGTGCTGCTGAGTCAGGTCTGACTCATAAAGACTCATAGTGCTTTCAATGACTAATTGTTTCAGGATTGCTTCATGATTGGATTTCCATGTCTTTCTCCCATTTTTATGGTGCTGGGGGTAGAAATTGGGTCCTCAGAGAGTGTAGAGCAATGCTTTAACAACTGAGCTAAACTTCACCAAAATATAAGAGTAGAACAATCTGGAGAAGCAAACAAAGCAAATAAGTCACTTTTTCCATGAAGACATTTGCCAGTTATGATAATGTTATGCTGATGGTTTTTGATCTTGTAAGAAATAGAACTCAAAGTCCTATGGTTCTCCACGTGGGAAATCTAAGTAGAAGACCATCTATACCTCTCTAACAGGAAAGCCAAGAGTCCAAAGACAACACTTTCCCTGTCAGGGTGAACAAGAAGTACCACTTCCCCATTCTAGAAGGATTTCAAGTAAAGTAATTTGGCAATGCCTGTAGCCATACCACTGTGGTGTCTGATCCACTGAGATCTCCGAAGCTAAGCAGAGTCTGGCCTGATTAGTACCTGGATAAGACACCACCCGGGAACACCAGGTGCTGTAGGCTTGGGAGAAGGACTTGGCAACCCAACAAATGATCAGCCATTGGAAAATGCTATGAACATCAGAGAAGCACTAACAATACCATTTTGCCTGTTGTAGGTAGGGTTGCCATGAGTTGGACACCAACTTGAGAACACCTAACAACAATTTAAGCAGAGCTGGGAGTGTGTAGAGTATGATGTGTAAGTGTATATGTGAGTAGACAATAAATCCAAATCTGAGTTTTATCCACAACACTTTTGTACTGCAAACATAAAAGTATGGTTTGCACTCAGGGAGGGTATTATTCTAGACCACCCTATTGTTAGGTGCTGCTGAGTTATGTCTGACTCATAGTAATCCTATGTACAACAGAATGAAACACTCTGACACTGTATCATGCCCTGTACTATTGTCAATGCTTCTCTGCTATTCATAGGGTTTTCAATGGCAGATTGGCTCAGGAGTGAGTTGCCAGGTCCTTCTTCCTAGCCCACATTAGGTTAATTTACATATACATACAACTGAAGGCAGATTGCTATTGTACTGGAACCAGATATACATAAATTACACCAACAATCAATATTTTAGAGTTGCTTGATTTATATACAGGTAAATCTCACAACCAATTGGGTGGAATTAACAACAAACGTGCACTTATCATATATAAGGCCACCCCTTATTGTTGTTAGGTGCCATCAAGTCCAACTCATAGCAATCCTATGTACGACAAAAAGAAACACTCCCTGGCATTTCCAGGCACACAATCTTTTCATGGTCAAGTATGTTGTCATAGTCACTGTGTTGTTGTGGTTTTTTTGTTTGTTTGTTTTCATTTTAAGTCATGCCACATCAGCAAAAGGAGGTCCTAGGGGCTTTACTCCATTCCCAACATTAAGGTCAACTCTACTTTGAGGAGGCAAATTTACTTTGAGGAGACAACCTTTACTATGGTTTAGTAATTATATAAACCCTAGGCCTCAATGGCATTTGTTTCTACTGTAAAAGTTTTTCCACTTTCACAAGAGTAGATGGTCAGATCTCCACAAACCTCACTCTTATGAAATACTTGTAAGATAACTGTATTACTGGGAAGAGTTAGGTGGCAGGGAGGGAGGGATGGAAAAGGAAGAAAAAAGAAGGAAAGGAAGAGAAGAGAATGAGAAAAAAATGAATCCCTATTTCCTAGGTGATTAAGGAACTGCCAGCGATACCAATCTAAATAAAGCATTAAATTGGGTACAGTAGTGCACACATATAATCCCAACTACTTGGGAGGCTGAGAAAGAAGGATTACAAATTTGAGGCCAGAAGCAGCCTGCACAAATTAGCAAGAACCTATCTCAAAACAAAAAAGAGTTTGGAGGTACAGCTCAGTGGTAGAGTACTTACCTAGCATGCTTGAGGCCCTTGATTCAACTCCCAGTACTGGAAAGGAAAGAGAGAAAAGAAAGGAAGAAAGCTGGGCGTGGTGGCAACACACCTGTAATCCCAGTGGGAGGTGGAGGCAGGAGGATCACATGTTCAAGACCAGAGGCCTGGCTGGAGGTGGCAGCTCAGTGGTCCAGCACTTGCACAGCATGCAAGCAGACGGCCCTGGGTTCAATCCCCAGTATCACAAAAAAAAAGAAAGAAAGAAAAAAGAAAAAAGAAAAAGAGAGAGAGAGAGAGGAAGAAAAAAGAGAGAGAAAAAAAGCCAAGTAGCATAATGCATGACTGTAATCTCAGTGACTCAGGAGTATGAGGCAGTAGGATCAAGTTCAATGACAGAGGCAGCCTATACAATTAAGTGAGATTCTATATCAAAATAAAAAATAAAAAAGGGACTGAGGATACACGTCAGTGGTAGAGGGCCTTGAGTTTAACTCCCCCTCCCAGTACTGCACAAAAAGAGAGAGAGAAAGAAAAATTTTACCCCTACTCCAATGAAATGTAGGTGAGGTATTTATTAATACAAAGGATAAGTTTAAGTCAATTAAATATTTTATACTGGATAACTTTTGATACTTGCAAAAAATCTATAAGGAATACAAGTGACTTGAAAAAGCTACCTTGAACTAGGCTTTGTGGTGCATGACTGTAATCCCAGCAACTGGGGAGGCAGAGGCAGGAGGATCGCAAGTTCAAGACCATAGGCAGTCTGCATAATTTAATGAGATTTACCTGTCTCAAAAAGTAAAAAAGTGGGCTGAGAGTGCATTTCAGTGGTACAGCACTTGCAAAGCATGCAAGTGCAAGGCCCAAGGTTCAGCCTCCAATACCAAAAAAAAAGAAAGAAAGAAAGAAAGAAAGAAAGAAAGAAAGAAAGAAAGAAAGAAAAGAAAAGAAAAGAAAAGAAAAGAAAGGAAAAGAAAAGAAAAGAAAGGAAAAGAAAAGAAAAGGCTACCTCTAGTCAGTTATATCTTATTTTGCTAAAGACAATGGAGTTAGCAGGGCACAGTGGTGTCACACACCTATAATCCCAGCACCTTGGAAGTCAGAGGCAGGAAGACTGCAAGTTTGAGGCCAGAGGCTTCTGCATAACTTAGATCCAGACTTAAAAAGTGAAAAATGTGCTATTTTTGCAGCTCAGTGGAAGAAGAACACTTGCAAAGCAAGTGTGAGGCCCTGGGTTCAATTTCCCAGTTACCACCCTCACTCCTCCCAAAATAGTGGAGTTAAAGTAGCATGATTTAGGATAGATCTTAGACTCTATTTTCCCTCCCTTTGACTACAGCTTTGGTAAGATGAGGTAAAAAAAAATTCAATTAGAAATTGAAACCCTATTCAGTGCAAATCAACATCATCTATGTTATACCCATACACGCACACACACAAAATTTCATCTGATCCTAGTAACTTAACAGAAGCAAAAACAAATTTTCTGTAGAAGTTTTTAGCCTCATTCTCATCACAGAAATTTCCCATGATTTCTAAACAGAGAAAAAGTTCCCAGTCAAAATAAACTAAGCATACCAGGAAACAATGTAATGTGTTTAAGAAGCAACCTATATAAGACAATGCACAGACTAAACCATGATGTGTTGGAATGTTTAAATACAGATTATAAATTAATGATAATATTAAAATGTTCAAAGAAATAAAACACCAAGATGGATATCATCAGACAAATGTAAACTATAAAAATTATATAAATATGAGAAAATAACTTTCATAAGTAAAACACAATAAATTAAAATTCCAATGGATTAGACACAAAGAAAAAAATGAGTCAAAAATATTTCAGAATTAGCCAATATGTAGTGAGGTAAGCAAAAGATGGAGTCAAATGTAACAGGTCTAATCAGAACCCCAGGAAAAGAGGAGAATGAAGTGTATACACTTTTAAAGATATACAGACTGAGAATATTCTAAAACTGATAAGAGGTAGCAAGTCCAATAATCCAATATAGAATAAACACAAAAGACTTCTACACATCAATACCTAATAGTGAAATTCCAGAAAACCAATACCACACAACAAAAATTAAAAGGTTAGAAAAGAAAAAGAAATTCCTCAAAGGAGTGATAACTGACAGCTTACTTCGCAACAGCAATAATGATGCCAAAATTCAGTGAGTAGTAACTTTAATAGCTCCAAAGAAATGGATGCCATCCTCAAAAGTTACAGAAAGAGAAAACTTCTTTGAAAACTGGAAGCAAAATGAAGACATTTTCAGACAAAATTGATTTTATCACAGACAGAATAGCACTGACATCTAAAGGATGTGCTCAGGACAAAAAGGAAAAAGTCCCAAATGAAAGGGTATAGAAACTGGTAAATATATGGATATATCTACATGAATACTGAGTCAAAATTAGAAGGTAATGCTTTTTGTTATTTTTTCATTTCCCTCTATTAGTAAATGATGATGGGATACAGAGGAATACAGCATTGTTTATTTTTTCAATTATGCATCCTTTACCTCATTTCTGGTAACACTTTCATCAACCCACAAGGTTTATGGAGCCTTATTGGCTAATGTGTAGTAAAACTCAAATGCATATTTGGGTTATAGTCCCCTATTTTTCCAATGTACTCATGAAACTGTGCTGTTTACATCAAGATCATCCTCTCCCCCTTTATACCTCCCCATTGACCCGCCTCCCCATCTCATCTTCCCCAATCTTCGCTTCCCTCAGCTAGTTCCCTCCCTCCTTCTTCCTGTTCTTTATATTGTCCAGAAGGTAATGCTTAATGAGGATATAGATATAGATAGATAGATAGATAGATAGATAGATAGATAGATAATCAGGTTTAAATATATATGATTAAAATTTTGAACAAATAACCTGTTATGAGCATAGTAAATTGAATCATGTTTTGTGTTACATTGTCTTGGAAGAAAGCAATGATAGTGATAAAATTATATTTCAATATTGAAAATGTGTATAATTTCCACAGTAATCCAACAGCTTTGAAAAAAATATATACTTTGCAATAAGTAGCAGGAAAGAAATGTATCATGAAACAATATTAATCCATAAAAATGACAGTAAAGAAGTAAAAGAATACATATAATCAAAAGGAAAACAAATTACAAAAATTAATCTAATTATATTACAAATCATTGCAAATATAGCAACACTAAATTGTCTAACTGCCTGTAGCCATACTACTGTGGCCTCAGATCGTGTCAGATCTTGGAAGCTAAGCAGGGTTGGGCCTGGTTAGTACTTGGATGGGAGACCACCTGGGAACAACTGGGAACACCAGGTGCTGCAGGCTTGGGAGAAGAACCTGGCAACCTATCCCCCCTCCAAAAAAAAGAAAAATCAACCATTGAAAACCCTATGAATAGCAGAGGAGCACTAACAATGCTGTTTCACCTGTTGTACGTAGGGTCATTATGAGTGGTACTGGAGGCTAAACCCAGGGCTGGGCATGTGACTTACTAAAAATGAGTCTCCTCAAGTTGATTATGTCAGGATAGTTGGAAAATTACCCTTTCCCTTTTTCTAGAATTATTGGTGTTAAAGACTTTGTAATCCTGGAGGTACCAGTGGCCTTTCTTATCCCATGGCTAAACCAGCCTCAGTATGACCAAAACAGAGATGGCTCAAGAAGTGGAGAACAAAAGAAATATATTTCTGAAGGCATCATTTCATATCCCTGTATCATACTGTATCACAATAATGTGATCCAATAACTTCTATTTTCCTTTCTTTGTCCATGTAAATTTGTGTTGATATATGCCATCAGTGGTCCAGAATTATTAACTATCTCAATGTTTGTAAAACCATAAATCAAGTATTAAAACTGAAAGGCTTAGAGGGGCCAGACAAGCAAATGGTTTAAACAAGACAGGTAAATAGTTGACAAACCCACACTTCTTTATTTCCTAAAGTCCTCAAAACCCTCTTCTTTCTTCTTGGCAAAAGAATTTTGAAATACTACTATGTTCAAAAGAAAATTTCTAAGTTTTCTGTTGTCTCAGGCAAATGTCACATGCAATAAAACACTTGTCATTGATAGATCTGTAGTGTCCATCCTCCCCCCAGAAGAGGCAGCTGCTATTAGGTGATTACAGCCTTTTGTCACTTATATGTGGGCCCAGTGTGGATATATTTTCTGATTTTGCTGGAGAAGATGAATTTTTTTTGAGAAAATCCTCATTTAAAAAATATGGCAATTAATTCACATTTGTTCTAAAGACTGTGTATGCCAAACAAAACACATCTGTAGGTCTGCAGACAAGATCTATCTGAGGAGCCAGCACTTTGGAACATTTCCCATTGTAATAATTGTCTCACCCAGTATGACCTTTGAGATAGTTCTTGACAATCCATTCCTCTCCCTTTTCTTTCCCTGACACACACACATAAACACACACACACACACACACACACACAAATATTGCTCTGTCCTTCTTGTATTTACTTTAACCATATCTGCTTGGGATTTAGAAGAACTCTAATTCATTTAGTGAGGTTAAAGAGGGAAAATGGTAAGTTAAGCTTCTTCAGACTTTAAGTAAAAGAGACATTCATGATTGATATACAGTAATGATTATTGGTAAGATAATTAAAATCAAGCAGTAAATATTTTTTAACCACTAGAGATACATTGTCATATATAGAGAATTTGCTGATTAGAAGTGACCTAGGTAAAAAGTTACATTATATGATCAAGCATGTTTTGGAATATACACACATAAACACACACACTATAATTTAGAATTAAGAAACTTGATTATTTCCCCAAAAAGGAATTGCTTTGTTGAGAAAGATAGGTGAACTTTCCAAAGAACTTTGCATACTTTTGTCTTCTAAAAATTATTTTTCCTTCACAAAACAGAAGGGAGGACTGAGCAGAGCTTGAATATAGTTTTCTGAATCAATTTAGTTTTCTGAATCAATAAGAACATTGGTAAAGGCCGGGTGAGGTGGTGCACGCCTAAAATCCCAGCAAATTGGGAGGCAGAGGCAGGAAGAATTGCAAGTTTGAGACCAGAGGTACTCTGCATAATTTAGGGAGACCCTGTCTCAAAAACTAAAAAATGGGTTGAGAGTGCAGCTCAGTGGTCCAGCACTTACAAAGCATGCAAGCACGAGGCCCTGGGTTCAACCTCTAGCCCTAGTACCACAAAAAAAAAAAAAAAAAAAAAAGACATTGCTAATGGATGAAAGGAGACCATACCCTGGTTACTAAAAGTATAATTTACCCATACAATATACTTTTCCTCAATGGCATAGACATAGAAATTATAATTGAAATAAATACATATATGGACCTTTACTAATGTGGCATTAAAAAACATTATCATGGTAGCATTTATAAATCAGATTAGATTGCAAGGCACTGTAAGAGCTTGTCAATAGGAATGTTTGAGTCTGTTGTGAGGGTTGTGATGAAAGTGAATGGATAAACCACAAATTTATGACTCAGGGAATATAGAATAGTGTTCCCAATACAAACACCTATAAAGTCACAATAATCTCATTCACTTTAATGATGATGTTGAGATGGTGCCTCTATAATAATAGTACATAAAATACTTCATCAGTTAGCTATTGCTGCATTACAAACCATCCTAAAGCTACTGTTCTAAAAGAATACTTGTTCCTTACTGCTTATAAATCTCTACCATGGGCTGCCATTCTCCTCTTGTCTGACCTTCTTCACATGCATCTTCCTTTAACTGTGGGACAGGTAGACAGCTGCTAATTTTGTCTGGAACAGTCATATATCTGGGATCAGGATACCACTGACTATGGGAAATTAGCTCCCCTCCATGTGCTTTCTCACCTTCCAATAGTCTGGCCCAGGATCACTCTCATATTGAATACAGAGGAATGAGAGGGAGAAGGAGAAGGGAAAAACACAAGTCCACACACATGCTTGAGATTTTGGATTTGAACTGAACATTGCCACATTAAACTGGCCAAAACAAGTCATGGCCCAGATTCAGAGTGAGGAAATAAACTCAACTCATAATGGAAGAAACTGCAGTTAACATTGCAAAAATGTGCAAATATGGGTAGGGTTAGAAAATTTGTATTGTGACTGTAACCACTACACCCAATGACACAAAGCTATGATAATGGACATGAAAGGCCTTTGAATTTTGTTTAAAAGAGCAAATGTAGTTTATAGGAACTTCCATAGTTCATCACACATGTACATTAATTCCTCCTAAAATTGGTGGCATTAACTACTAGTAGTTCAAAAAATAAAATGCGAAAAGCTTTAGCTAAAAGTCATTTTTAATGCGACATCAAAGGGAAATATGGGGCAGTGGTAGATCATTTATGATATTTCCTATGTACTAAGTTTGCAATGCCTGCAGCGGTAGCCCTGTGGCATCCAATCCTGTCAGATCTCGGAAGCTAAGCAGGGTTGGGCCTGGTTAGTACCTGGATGGGAGACCACCTGGGAACACCAGAAGCTGTAGGCTTGGGAGAAGGACCTGGCAACCCCCTCCCAAAAAATCAATCTGCCATTGAAAACCCTATGAACAGCAGAGAAGCACTGACAATAGTGTTTCCCCTGTTGTACATAGGGTCGCTATGAGTCGGATACCAACTCGACAGCACCTAACAACAACAACAACAGGTCTGCAAAGATGGATGACTTATGTCAGATATCACCTCATAGCAAAGAGAACGCCATGAGATTGTATTGGAAGCAACTATAAGCCTACTCAGAAATCTCTTGACTCCTCAAATTCAGCTGTATGCCTTAAATAAACTGGATTAAACTAGTAGGATGTTATTTTTGTGTCATGTAATCTTATAGCATGTGTCTTTGTCATAGATAAAAGTTCTTTTTGGATATTCAGGAGAATATCTACCAAGTTACAAAATTCAGATTCCAAAGCAAGTTTTGCTTGTTTAGAAATAACCATAGCAACTTGAGACACTTTAAAAATGTTAATTTATATTTCTCCCATGTGTCTGTCAGTTTGCCATATTGTAGGGGCTTCCATGTTGCTGTAATGTTGAAAGCTATGCAACAAGATATAGATATCAGCAAGGTTACCCATGGTGGACAGGTTTCAGCTGAGCTTCCAGACTAAGACAAACTAGAGAGAAGGACATGTCTAACTCACTCCTGAAACAATTAGCTATTGAAAATCCTATGAATAGCAGAGAAACACTGTCAGATATATTGAGGGAAAATGAGCCCCACCAGTTGGAAGGCACTCAAAAGATGACAGGGGAAGGGTTACCTCCACAAAGTGAATCTACATTAATGATGAGAATGGAGTAAAGCCCCAGGGACTTCCATTGCTTATGTAGCACAACTAAAATGAGAAGGAACAACTATAAACACCCATTAATAATTGAAACATGGAACATACATAGCATGAATCTAGGACAATTAGAAATCATCAAAGGGCAAATAGAGTGCACAAACTGACATTCAAGGCATCAGTGAGCTACAACAGACTGGCCATGAGCCATTTTGAATCAGATAACCATATGGTCTACTATGCAGGGCTGATAGATTAAATAAAAATGGGGTTGATTTTGTAATCAAAAGACATCTCAAGATCTGTGTAAAATAAAATGCTATCACTGATAAAGTAATATCCATATACCTACAAGGAAGACCAGTTAATACGACTATTATTCAAATTTACACACTCACCACTATGGCTACAAATGAAGATAGGGAAGATTTTTGCCAGCTCCTTCAATCTAACATAGATCAAACCTGCAATCAGGATGTACTGATAATTACTAGTTAGTCAAATTCAAAAGTTGGAAACATACAAGAAGGGTCAGTAGTTGAAAAATAAGGCTTTAGTAGCAGAAATGATGCTGGAGATTGCATGATATAATTTTCTCAGACCAATGACTTTTCATTGCAAGTTTATTTTTTCACCAACACAAATGGTGTCTATACACATGGAATTCACCAGATGGAATATACAGGAACCAAACTGACTACATTTATGGAAAGAGATGATGGTAAAGCTCAATATCAAAAGTTGAACAACACCTGATGCCAATTGTGGATCAGACTACCAACTGCTCATATGTAGGTTCAAATTGAAACTGAAGAAAACTAGAATAAGTAAATGAGAATCAAGGTATGATCTTGAGCATATACCACCTCAAGAACAGGTTTGATGCTTTAGACACTAAGGATTGAAGACCAGATGAATTGTGACAAGACAACAAAGACATCATTCATGGGGAAAGCAGATGGTTATTAAAAAGACAGGAAAAAAGAAAAGATTAAATTACATGTCAAAAGAGACTCTGATACTTGCGGTTGAATGACAAGCAGCTAAAATAAAAGGAAGATATGATGAAGTTAACAAAGTAAATAGAAGATTCCAAGGATAGCCCAAGAAAACATTCAATATTATAACAGGTTCAAAGAGCTGGAGATAGAAAACCAAAAGGGAAGAACATGATTTATTATTCTCAAGCTTAAGATATTAAAAAAAAAAAAAATTCAAGCCTCAACTGGCAATAGTGAAGGATTATACAGGGAAAATATGAAACAAAGCAGGAAACATCAAAAGAAGTTGGAAAGAATGTACAGTCATTATACAAAAGAGAATACGTTGATGACCAACCATTTCAAGATGTTGCATATCATCAGGAACCAATGGTACTAAAGGAAGAAGTGGAAGCTGCCTAGAAGGAATTGTTGTTGTTGTTAGGTGCCGTCCAGTCGGTATCCGACTCATAGCGACCCTCTGTACAACAGGGGAAACACTATTGTCAGTGCTTCTCTGCTGTTCATAGGATTTTCAATGGCAGATTGATTTTTGGGAGGGGGTTGCCAGGTCCTTCTCCCAAGCCTACAGCTTCTGGTGTTCCCAGGCGGTCTCCCATCCAGGTA
>VMDO01027967.1:0-24587 GCA_007922755.1 Pedetes capensis
TAATTCTTTCATTCCTTACTTAAACCCCTACTCAGACATTCATCTCCATGAAGACAACATCTGCTCATTACCTTTTGATATCTCTTGACAGATTTAACAATGCCCTAAATTTATGGTGAATTTTATAGTTACATGGTAAAAATGTGGAACTTAAGCAGCTTAAATACCAGTGTTAAAGACATATTAACATATTAGAAGACTCAATAAAATTGTAAAAGTCCAGTTATTACATTTATTTATTTATTTATTTATTTATTTATTTATTTATTTTTCAGTACTGGGGAGTTGAACCCAGGCCATCACCTATGCTGTTTGCAAGTGATCAACAACAGAGCTATACACTCAACCCGTTTTTTACTTTGTATTTTGAGACAGGGTTTCACCAAGTTACACAGGCTGCCTCTGGCTTTGAACTTTCAGTGCTCCTGCCACGGCCTCCCAACTCACTAGGATTAAGGGTGTGTGCCCCTCCACCAGGCTTAGCTATTACGTCAGATTAACACTTGCTCTGATGTTTGCTTTTCATAAAATCCATTAAGCATTTGGACCCAGTACACACATTTTAACTAAGCAAGTAGTATAACACTGAAATAATATTTTTAGTTGTTCACAAGGACTGCCTATAGCCAGATAAGACAATGCTATCTTCTCTTAATGTTTACTTAGTAAATGTCTAAATATTCCTTTGCAGTCTATACTTTAGAATACATCTATAAAATTTTTTTGTTCTCTCAAATCTTGACACTTTAAGAACAAAGTAACTAAACAAAATAGAGATCCAAAATTAATTTCTTCGTTTATTTGCCATTTCTTTGGAACAATATTTCTACAATTCCAAATGATCTGATCCCAAATTTGACTATCAAAATACAGTAAAAGTGTTTTTAAATGGTGAATTACCTAGACTTGAAAAGTCATTGTAGGAAGTAATCCAAATGTCTTCATCTGTTGAAAGATGGTCTGCCAGCTTCCCAGAGTTAATGTAATTATTATAATGAAATCAATTTTCTTCCTAAAATCACTGGCCATCTTAATAACTGTTTTAGAACAAATATCCCTTATTCTTAGGAATATAAATTCAGGTGTGAAACTGTGGATGCATGAATTTGGGAAGAGTAACAAGATCAAAAGACAGAAGCAGGAGATAAAAACAAATCCTATCAGTAGAGTTCCAGGACAAGTCTGTCTAAAATGCTGTGCATCCAGAAATTCCCATATAGGCACTGACTTGTTCCTATAGGAAATATGAAAGACTAGATGAATTCCCCAGAGGTCATTTTGTTCAAAATTACTGGCTACTAATACAGATGCTCCGGGCTGGGATTTAGCTCAGTTGGTAGAGCACTGCGCTGCAGTCTCTGAGGTCCCGAGTTCAATTCCCAGCACCTCAAAAATGGGAGAAAGGCCTGGAAATCCACTCCCAAGGCAATCCCGAAGCACTCAGCCATTGAAAACCCTATGAGGGTCGCTATGAGTCGGATATCGACTTGTTGTTGTTGTTGTTGTTAGGTGCCATCGAGTCAGTATCCGACTCATAGCGACCCTCATAGGGTTTTCAATGGCTGAGTGCTTCGGGATTGCCTTGGGAGTGGGTTGCCAGGACCTTCTCCCATTTTTGTGGTGCTGGGAATTGAACTCGGGACCTCAGAGACTGCAGTGCAGTGCTCTACCCACTGAGCTAAATCCCAGCCCCAAACTATGTGATCATGTTGTTGTTGTTGTTAGGTGCTGTCGAGTCAGTATCTGACTCATAGCAACCCTCATAGGGTTTTCAATGGCTGAATGTTTCGGGATTGCCTTGAGAGTGGATTGCCAGGCCCTTCTCCCATTTTTGTGGTGCTGGGAATTGAACTCGGGACCTCAGAGACTGCAGCGCAGCGCTTTACCCACTGAGCTAAATCCCAGCCCTGGATATCAACTAGAGGGCACCTAACAACAACAACAATATAGACGCTAGAGACATTTAAATACAGACCCTAAAAAGAGATGGAGAAAAAGGAAGGGAGAGAGAAATGCTGAATGTCAAGAAGATTCTTTAAAGAATCTTCTTGCAGAGCCGGGTACAGTGGCACATGCCTGTAACCCCAGTGGCTCAGGAGGCAGAGGCAGGAGGATCACAAGTTGGAGACCAGAGGCAGTCTGCATAACTTAGAGAGACCCTGTCTCAAAAAGTAAATAAATGGGCTAAGGGTGCAGCTCAGTAGTCTAGCACTTGCAGAGCATACAAGCGTGAGGCCCTGGGTTCAACCCCCAGTACCACCAAAAAAAAAAGAAAAAAGAAAAAAAGAATCTTTTTGGTACAACAAATAAAAAGTTTACCAAATAGAATATTCTTAGCATTTTATTATTTTCTTTTACAGGCCTGCACAAAACCCAGTATAAAAAAGGAACAAGCAATAGATCCCAGGAGTGCAAGGTGTTGGCAATATAAATCTAACAGGACTTGACTTATAGCAACACATCTGGAATGCTGTGGATTCTCTATAAAAACATTTGTTATCATATGGCAGGAATATTCATTAAAATAGTATATTATTAAATAGTGACTAGTCTTCCAATAGAAGTCAATGACTTAACTGTACTTGTCAAATAACTTTATAAGAAAAAACAAGCTAAAAATATCTAACCTGATAAATGTTGTCATAATTATACTCTGTAACTTGGGTGAGTCAATCTAGCAAATGCTCAAAGGCACATAATATATGATAACTAAGAAAAAGTCAGAAATTCAAAGCAAATTCAAATTTAAAGACCTTCAATTCATGCGTAAGATTATAGATTGCTCAATTCTACAGTTAAAAGGTATCTTCTATTAAATGACATCTAAATTACCCAATCCTATTTTTCCTTATTACTCAATATTAACCACAATTTTTGTATGTGTATCTCATATCCTGCATAATTATGCTGAACTCATTTATTAGTTCTATAAGATTCTTCTCCAGATTTCTTAGGATTCTATGTTGTGTTGACAATTGTGTCATTGGGAAATAGGGACCATTTTTCTTCCTTTCCAATCTGAATGTATGCCTTTTATATTCCTTTTTTGCCTTATTATGCTGGCTAGAATTTTCAGCACTGTTGAAAGAGTAAGAGCAGACATCCTTGCTTAGTTATAGACCTTCTGGGAAAAGCATTTATTCTTTGGCCATTAGGTATACCTTTTGCTATAGGTTTAAAAGTTATTCCTTATACAACTATAAGTTCCCACCTGTATCTACATTTCTGAGTTTTGTTTTGTTGGTTTTACCATGAGTGCTCAATTTTAACATACATTTTTCTTCATCAACTGATGTGATCATAGAATTTTTCTTCTTCAGCCTATTAATACACTAGATTATAATGAATGAGTTTCAAATACTGAACCAGTCTTGTAAACTTGAATAAACCACTCTTGGTCATGATATATAATTTTTTCAAGAGTACTGTTTAACCTTCTTAATATTTTGTCAAGGATTTTTACACCTACCTTAATATGGGCACCTTGGTCTAGTTTTCTGTTTTTGTACTGTCCTTTTACATTTTTGTTATCAAAGAAATAAGGCTATAAAAACTACCTATTTTATATTGTGAATGGTGTGGTAGTTTTGTTTTTTAAGGAATTGCTCCATTACTTCAAAGTTGTTAAATTTATGTGTATAGAACCATTGGTAGTATATTCCCTTATTACCTTTATTCATGTCTGCACCTGTGAACAACTGGGTTCAGGTTCGGGTGTGGGTTCAGTATGTTAAAACTTACAGGGTTCAGGTTTGGTTAGGGTTAAACCAAACTCAAACCTGAACCTTGAACCCATTCCAATTTGAGCATTTTTAAAATTTTTTCTGACCCAAAACAAGACCTTGAACCCAGCAAAAAATTGGGTTTGGGTTCAGTTTTTAATGGTTTATTTGGGGATTGTTCAGTTGTTACATTAGCTATTACACATAAAAATTGAAAAAAAACTGAGAAAAGTTTTATTCAGCTATATACCCAAAGCCTGCAGCTGTAGCCCTGTGGCATCCGATCCCGTCAGATCTTGGAAGCTAAGCAGGATCAGGCCTGGTTAGTACCTGGATGGGGGAGACCGCCTGGGAACACCAGAAGCTGTAGGCTGGGAGAAGGACCTGGCAACCCCCTCCCAAAAATCAATCTGCCATTGAAAACCCTATGAACGGCAGAGAAGCACTGACAATAATGTTTCCCCTGTTGAACAGAGGGTCGCTATGAGTCAGATACCGACTCGATGGCACCTAACAACAACAACAACATATACCCAAAGGATTAAAATTTTAAACCAGAACACAAACCAAACCCAAACCCTCTACATTTAGACGTATTAAACACACCCAACTTTTTATGGGTATGAAGCCTTGGTCTGTAAGGTCTATAATGACATTACCTCTTATTTCATTCCTGATACTGGTAATTTCTGTCTTCTTTTATTCCTTGTCAGTGTTATCTATCTTTTTTGAAGAATCAGCTGTTTCACTGATTTTTTCCTATTTATTTTTATGTTTTCTATTTCACTGATTTAATAGTGTTACCTTTGTTTTTGCTTGCTTCAGGTAGATTTTAGTACCCTTTGTTCTAAATTCTTCAGGTGAAAAGACTTGTATTGGATTTTTTTTCCTTTGCAGTGCTGGGGATTGAACCCAGGACCCTCACATATGGCAAGTGTGCACACACTACCACTAAGCTATACCTCTTGCCCCTAAACTTAAGATTATTGATTTGAGATTTTTTAAATCTCTTTTTCAAAGTGTGCATTTAGTGCTACAAATTTCCCTCTCTGTACTGCTTTAGCTGTGATCCACAAGTTTCAATATGTTGTATCATTATTTTCAAATCTGTTAAGCTTATTTTTTATTTTCTTTTTGTGGTACTGGGGGTCGAATCTAGGGCCTGTGCATGATAGGCAAGCACTCTACCACTGAGTCACATCCTCAGCCCTGTTAAAGGTTTGATTTTATAGCCCAGAATAAAGCCAATTAGTATATCTTCTGTGGTCACTTAAAGTATTGTAGTTCTTTTTTTTTTTTTTTTTTAGTGGCGTGTTCGATAAATGTGGATTAGATACTCTGGTTGGTTACATTATTGAGTGCTTCTATACCCTTGTCAGTTTTCCTACTTAGTTGTTCCATCATTTGTTAAAAAGTGTTGCCACCCCTAACTATAATTTTGGATACATCTATTTCTCCATTCAGCTCTATCAGTTTTTGCCTCATGTATTTTGCAGTGATACTGTTTGACATCCACACATTAGGATTGCAGTGTCATTTTGGGGACTCAACCAAGTTAACCAACATACTTATATTAACAATAATACCTATTATCAATAACAATAGTTAACACCTAACAGTATTATTCTCATTATATAGTGCCCATTCTCTGGTAATTTCTTTGTTCTGAGATCTACTTTATCTGATTTTAATACAGCCATGTCTATTTCTTTTGGATTCATGTTGTCCCCTCCTTTCACTTTTTTCTTTTGAGACAGGGTCTAGTAATGTAGCCTAGGCTGGCCTCAAGCTTGCACTCCTCCTGCCTCAGCCAACAGAGTGGTGGGATTACAGACATGTGCCACCACACCTGGCTCTCCTTCCTTTTACTTTCAACCTACCTGTACTGTTAATATTTGAAGTGAATTTCTTACAGACATCATGTGATTGGATAATGTCTTTAACTCCTAGTACTTGTATTTTAATTGGCATATTTAAACCATTTACATTTAATACTACTATTGATATCTTAGGGCTTAACTTGCCCTTTTCATTTTCTATTTGTTCTTTTTCTCATCTGTTTTATTCACTCTGTCTTCCTATGTTACTTCAGCATTTTTACAATTCTTTTTATCTATAGTGTTTTTACATGTATCTCTGTAATTTTCTTACTGGTTGTTCTATGTATTACATTATATTTACATATATTCTCAGATTACTAGTATCATTTTACCCTCACTTGCTTATAGCTGTCTTAAATATTTCCTCTACATATTTTTAGAATATGTTGAAATTGATTCAACTGTCAAATATAATTTAGAAAACTCAAAAAGAGAAAGTCTATTGCACTTACCCAAATTTTACACTCTGAATTGTTTTTTTCTCCTTTCTGATGTTCTAAAATTCTATCGTTCATCACTTCCCTTCTGTTTTCAGAACTTCTTTTAGGGTAAGTCTAGTAGTGGCATATTCTCTTCATTTTCCTTCATCTGAGAATGTCCTGATTTACCATTCATTCCAGAAGAATGTTTACTCTGGATGCTGGGCAGTAGGTTGACAATTATTTTTTCCCAGCACCTGAAAAATATATCATCTTATTCTGGCTTCCATAGTTTATGATGAGTAATCTGCTCTCATTTGAACTATTTTTGACACCTAAATGTCTTTTCTTTTTTGCTGATTCAAGATTGTCTTTACTTGTTAGGTCAGACTTTAGTTTCTGTGAGTTTATCCTGTTGAATGTCAATTCACTTTCTTGAATGTGCAAATTTGTCTTTTTTGCAAAATTTGGGGAAATCCTTATTTCTTAAGTGCTTTTCAAACTTGCCCTTCTTCCTTTCCTGGGAATCTAAAGGCACAAGTGTTAAATAATGCAAGGTGCTTTTTTCCAATATTATCTTTATTGTTCAACTTAGGTAATTTCTATCTGCTAGCTCACTACTTCTACCTCTATCTGCTCTATGCTGCTGTGAAGTGCACTCACTGGGTTACTGTATCAATTACTGTATTTTTCAATTCCAAAATTACTGTTTGGTTTTTCTTTATATCTATTTCTTCGCTTATTTTTCCTTATTCCATGTCAGTGGTTTTTGTGACACTGGCTTACTGTTCATTTTGAGAAAATGTGTGCAAGGCAGACAAGCAAGATATTTTTGTTTTTTCTTTTCTTTTTCTTTTTTTCTTTTTTTTTTTTTTCTTTTGTGGTACTTCAGGGTTGAACCACCCAGGGCCTCGCACTTTGCAAGTGTTCAACCATTGGTATGCATCCACAGCCCATTTTTTATTTTTTATCTTGAGACAGGGTCTCCCTAAGTTACACAGACTGCCTCTAAACTCATGATCCTCCTACCTCCTCCCAAGTCACTGGGATTACAGGTGTGAGCCACCACCAAGCCATGCTGATTTTGTTAGTTGTTCTCTCAAGTTTAATACTCAATTTAAAAAAATAGCTAGTTCAGCATACAATCATATAAATGCTTGTTTTTCCTCAAACAACTATCACAACTTCACATGTAAGAGTGGTGCCTTACACTTACATTATTTCATCATATAAAATTTTAAAAATAGATATAGGTGTTAGCTGACATTTAATAAAAGATTTACCAAGCCTATTTTTAAGTGAAACTGTTTCTTAAAAAACTAATTACATGGCAATAAAGAATATAATACTATTACCACAGTATGGTGGTGTCACTATTTTGATTCATGCTAAAGTTTTGTCATTACTTTTGCATCATCAACACAAATGCAAGTTCAGTAAATAAGATAAGAAATGTCTGAGTGTTATTATGAAAACAGTTTGATCTCATGAACTCCCTGGATAAGGTCTTGTGGACCCCCAAGTATCCATGAATTGTTATGAAAACTGTCAATATTATTAAATTCTTATTTACATCTTACCAATAGTGATTACCAACACTTAAAGAATCAGAAGAAAAATCACCAAAGAAAAAGAAAAACAACCCCACAGAGCAACAGAACCAATAAACTGCTCATCTACTCTGCTTTTCCTAATAACCTATTTTGGTTCTATCATAACATTCTACATTATTCTATAATACATATCATAAAGATGGCAAAAATGAAAACAGAAATCCTGGATCACATGTTATTGTCAACTATCATGTCTCTCTTCTATGTACTTTGAGTTGGAACAGTTCTTCAGTCTATTCATGTCTTTCCCTGACTTCAATATTGATTTAAAAGATTTTTTCAGACTTCCCACAAAAGGTTTATACGGTGCTTCCCCATAATTATACAGAGATCTTGCACTTTCTGCAGAATACCATATTGTTGTTAGGTGCCATCCAGTCGGATCTGACACATAGCGACCTTCATAGGGTTTCCAATGGCTGATTGTTTGGGGATTGCTTTGAGAGTAGACTGACACATCCTTCTCCCATTTTTGCAGTGCTGGGGATCAAATTCAGGTCCTCAGAGAGTGCAGAGCAGCACTACCAACTGAGCTAAACCCCAGGCCTAGAACACCATATGTTGTTGTTGTTAGGTGCCGTGGAGTCGAATCCGACTCATAGTGACCCTCATATAGGGTTTTCAATGGCTGACTGTTTTGGGATTGCCTTGGGAGTAGGTTGCCATGTCCTTCTCCCATTTTGCAGTGCTGGGAATCTAACTCGAGACCTCAGAGACTGCAAAGCAGCACTCTACCAACTGAGCTAAATCCCAGCCCACCCAGAATACCATATAGGTGGTAATAATGTGTTCATCCCAGTTATCAGAGGACTGGGGATGTAACTCAGCACGCCCAAGGCTCTGGGTTCAATCCATAGCATTGGAAAACAAAACAATAGTACACATAACAGGAGGCAGATAGTGTTGATTTCTCTCATTACTGGTAATGTTAACTTTGATTAGTTAAGATGTGTCTTCCAGTTTCCTAACTGAAAACACATACTTTCTCTCTTGTATATTTACTAAGTCCCTCGTGGGAGATACTTTTAGATTGTAAATATTCAACATACTCTTTAAACTGAACCCAGTCATTTTAACATCTATTGACAATTTTTGCCTGAGTCAATTATATTATTGTGACTGGCCTGGTAGGTAGATGTTCAGATGATCACAGAATTGTATTATCCTCTCCCCTTGTGTAATTTTCTTTTAACCAATAGAATATGACAAAATTAAGGAGATAACAATTCTGTAATGAGGTTATAAATGATTGTCCTTTCTATTTTGCTGATAGTCTCTGATGTTCTCTCAGCTCATAGACACTGAGAAAGCTCACATAATAAGGAACTGAGGGTAGTCTCCAACCAACAGTCCAGAAAGAACTGAATGTTGTCCACTACTAGTGAATGAATGTAAATATGGAGCCTTCCCCAATCAAACTTTCACATGAGACTACATACCCTCAGACATCTTGATTTCAACTTTCTGAGGCAGCAAAAAGCACAATTAACTATCTCACACTGTGAAATAATGAATGTGTGTTACTTTAGGCCATTATACTTTGGGAGTTTAGTTATGAACTAATAGGTAACTGACACAATTGTCATTTGACAATTTTCTAATTCAACATTACTTTTTTTTCTCTTATTAAGGGCTTTTCTTTTGTCTATCATTCTTTCTGTATGTATGGATTCATGTAACTGTGTGGGTTTATGGATATTACTGAGTTATAATCATTTATCATCATTATCTAATTTGATATCCTGTCACCCACATTTGACCAGTGGCAGTCCCTCCCTTTCAGGCTCATTCCTGTATCTTTTTGACAAGTCCACATCATTCGGAACATTTTCTTACCTTCTGTCACAAGATGTCTCAGGCACACATTACACTTTAACTATCCCAGTCCCGGAATCAGTTATTTTCCCCGTGGAGCCCCAGCTCTTTTTAGTAGAGAATCATTAATGGTATTTTTGGATGAAAAGTCCCTAAATTTATTATAGTCTAATTTATTCATTTCTTCATTTATACTTTATTAATCCCTAACACACCTAATTACTCTTTTACTGTACATTCTGGATATAACTTTTACTATGCAAATTTGTATCTGATTATGTTGTTGCTAGGTGCCATCTTGTCAGGTCTGATTCATAACAACCCTATGTACAACAGAATGAAACACTCCCTGGCACTGTTCCATTCCTGGCACTATGTCAGTGCTCCTTGGCTATTCACAGGGTTTTCAATAGCTGATTGTTTTGGGAATTGATTTGGGAGTGGACTGCCATGTCCTTCTCCTATTTTTGCAGTGCTAGGAATCAAAATCAGGGCCTCAGAGAGCGCAAAACAGCACTCTACCAACTGAACTAAATTCCAGGCCTGTATCTGATTACAGTGCCATATTAATACTCTGAAATATTTTTTCCACGAGTAAAGAAAACAAGACACTACTATTTATGCCCTTTAACGGAACCATTAGTGAGAAACGGGGACAATGTCCATGTGCAATGCAATATCCTCAGCATGATCAAAGCATAAACATTGTATATTTGCAGTCGCCCCCCCCCCAGCATATAATTTTCAGATCATGAGAGTTTATGGATATCCAGACAGACGTATCCTGCGAGTACTTACAGAACCTGGGTTAAGGAGGAAGATCATGGCCTACAGATCCCTAGAAATTATCAGCATGCAGATAGTAACTTGCCCCACCCAAAGGAAAGTTCATAAAAATGGAACATAAAGCCAGGAACACTGGCACCTGCCTGTAGTCCCAGCACTGCGAAAGCTGAGGCAGGAGGATCACTTGAGCCCAGGAGTTCAGGACTAGCCTAGGCAATACTGAGACCCCCATTAAGGGCTGGAGATGTAGCTCAGTGGTAGAGTGCTTGCCCAGTATTCGACTCCCAGCACCACAGAAAGAAAAACAGGTAAAGAGGAAGGGTAAAGACACCTCACATAAATAAAAAATAAAAAATAAAAATAAAATAAAATGAAATAAAAATAAAGTCAGGTACCAGCACACACTTGTAATTCCAGCAACTCAGTAGGCTGAGGCAAAAGGATCACACATTATTCAAGGCCAGTGGTGGCCCACACAACTTAATGCATCCCTGTCTTAAAAAAAAAAAAAAAAAAAAAAAAAAAAAAAAAAAAAAAAAAAAAAAAAAAAAAAAAAAAAAAAAAAAAAAAAAAAAAAAAAAAAAAAAAAAAAAAAAAAAAACGGGCAGGGGGTAGCTCAGTGGCAGAACACTTGGCTAGCATGTGCAAGGTACTGCTTCAACCCTCCCAGTACTAAGAAAAGAATAAAAAGTAAAAATAAAGTAGAACATGCATCAAAAAGAGAGTCGGATACCAACCTTTAAAGAATTAATAAAAGAGATATCCATCAATGACAAAAGAACAAATGACTAAATAACCGGAACAAACAGAATATGATTCTACTGTAAGGGTTTTAATGTGCTATTATGGCTTTATCGTAATCTATATTATTCTGTGTCTGCTGCCAAAGCACCCTGGCAGCCAATCCCACCAGATCTCAGAAGCTAAGCAGGGTTAGCCTGGTTAGTCCTTGGACGGGAGACTACCTGGGAATACCAAGAGCTACAGACAGAGGGGAAGGACCCAGCAATCCACTCCCAAAACGATTCACCACTGAAAACCCTGTAAAATAGCAAAGAAGCACTGACATAGTGTCAAGCATGGCACAGTGTCGGGGAAGTGTTTCATTCTGTTGTACGTAGCGTCACCATGAGTTGAACCTGACTCAACAGCACCTAACAATAACCCATAATTCTACAATGTTTTCTTATAATGGAATGTAAGTATGTGTACCCTATTATTAACATACACATACATAACAGCATTCTGGAGATCAAGTAAGGAAAAAGTTTGGTAGGAAGGGGTCAAGAGTAACAAAAGGGACAAACGGCAATTGCTCCCAATATTTTTTGGCAGTTGCAGACTTCCTATAAATGACATTAAAAGCACAGCATAAATTTGATCAGTAATAACTTTAAATTACGTAAGATGCTAGACAAAAAGCAATCATCAACCCTAGCCCCACAAAATATCTTTAAAATGACTTCAGGAGATGAAAATTTCAAACTGGACTTCCAATTTATTATAGTAATACACAATCACAAATAGTTTCTTATTTACTGACCACACAAGGATAGACCACACTATCCTGGGCCTTCTTGTCAAGAGAGAAATATCACATAATTACTGTAGATGTAGATGAGACAAGATTCTATCTAATTAAAACCTAAATTAAATGAAAAGAGATATGTCCACACACAGCATCAGTTTCTCAGTATGATTATCTTACTACACTGCAAGCTAATGATAGCAAAATATCTGTTTTGTTTGCTATATTCTTCAGTGCCTATGTGTCATCCTTCAATGACACATAAAAGATAACTATTTTTGAATTATCATTGAAATGTTTTTGTAAATCTTTATTAAGTAAACCTCTTTTTTTTCCCAATGGAAAAATACGCTGACTACAAAACAACTGGTGCATGAACTTTAAACACAATCCATTGCAAATGGATCCTTCTATATGCCAAACCCCAACTTGTCCAGGAAGCTTCCAACATTTAAACAAACTCTTACAAACTACTGAGTATTAAGTCCAAAAAGAAAAGTATTTTACAAAGTGCTTAATATACTATGCACAATCAACTAATAAATCCAAGGATTTAAGAGTAAAATTTCACTTACAAAGGTATAAATTCCCTTTCATGTAGCAAGACACATCGTAAAAGCTTTATTAAAGCAGAAAGTTTACAAAAACAAACAAAAACCTGTTGGCTCTTTTCATCTGGTTTTATTCTAACAATGGTATTTTTCTTCAAGTTAACATAACTCTTTAAGTCCTAAAATCCTTCAGACATCTTAGATGTATTTATTTAAATTCTAATCACTACTTCAAAATACTTTTTTTTTTAATGCACAGTACTTGAGAGTTGAATCCAGGGCCTCATATATACTTTCGAAGTGCTCTACCACAGGCCTGTGCCCCCCAATCCATCTTTTATTTTTTACCTTGAGACAGAATCTTGCTAAGTTATACATGCTGCCTCTTGCCCTGAACCTGATATCCTCTTGCCTCAGCCTCAGAGTTGCTGGGATTAGGGTTTACAGGCATGAGCCAACCATGCCCGGCTATACAAAGACTTTTTAAAGGTAGAAACTAATAGATCTAGGAAATAATCTTTACAAGTTAACTCGGTAAGTATAAATACTGAGTAGAAAAGAAAGCTAATATTTACTGGATGCCAAAAAAAGTAAAACAATATTTATGTGTTAGGCACTCTGTTACAGACTTCACATTTATTATTTCATTCATCCTCCAAACTAGTCTCCAAATAAACAGGTGTATCCAGAAAGGTAAGCAGCATGCACAAGGTCAAGGTCACAGAGCCGACAGTGGTTTGATGGCGCCTAACAACAAACAACAACAAATAAAATTCCCATATTTTTACCAATATTATAAAACCACTTTTTTGTATCATTCGAAAGAAATGAGTTTTATTGAAGTCATTTTCTCATCTTAGAACACTTAAATTCAAGTGTTAACTTGCTGATATAACAACTTTAAAAGTGTCATTTTTGTATCTAACACAGTAGCCACAATCACACAAACACAAGAAGAGAGTCTGAGACAGGTATAGACAGCTGAAAAGAGGAGTAAAAGAATGGAAAATATAAAATACTTTTACATATAAACTGTACAAAAACTAATGACAAGTTGCAATATTAAATTGGTACTACATTTTAATTTAAAAAAAATCATATAAGCTGGGCACTGTGCATGACTGTAATCTCAGCCACTTGGGAGGCTGGAATAGGAGGATCACAGGTTCAAGGCCAGAGGTAGCCGGCATAATTTGGCAAGATCCTGTCTCAAGATGAAAAATAAAAAAATAAAGACAAAGATGAGGCTGAGGGTGCAACTCAATGGTAGAGCACTTGCCTAGCTCTACCTAGTGAGGCCCTGGGTTCAGCCCCCAGTATTGCAAAACAAACAAACAAAAAAATCTACACACATATAATCACCCCCTAAACCAGAAAACTCAATTCAATTACTGCAATTGAGAAAATAATCTCAAAACAGAGGAAATAAAGTCCTAGCAGTGGGATAGCTCTGATTATAATAAGAGACCATATTAATTATGGCCACAAGAAATAGGTGAAGTAGAAAATACAAGTTAAGAGGAGGTCAAGGAACACTAAAGCTTGGAAGGCCATAAAATCTGAAGTGATAGTTGAAGCGAGAAGGAAAATGTGAGACAGGTACTTAAATACTGATGGTAAAACTGGAATATCTAGAAAGAAAGAGGTAGCTGAAAAAAGCATTAGAAGAGATAAAAAGAAGGTACAATTTGATAGAAGAAAATTACATTGCAAGAGAAGGAAAAATATGAGTCAGCAAAAAAACAGGCCTACCACCTGTTTGTATTATACCTCAATAAACTTGTAATAAAATCTATCCATATAAAATATACAATTCAATGATTTTAGTAAATTCAAATGATTGTGCAACCATCACCATAATCAAACTTCGGTTGTTCCACTGTCTCACCAAAATGGACTGTATCCATTGGCAGTAATCCTTCAACCTCACCTCACTCCAGCCGTGGGTAACCACTAATCTATTTTCTGGCTCTACATATTTACTTCTCACACAAGTCTGTCAGTTTGCTGTACTGTGGGGCTTACATGTTGTTGTGATGCTGAAATGTATGCTACCAGTATTACAGATACCAGCAGGGTCACCTATGGTGAACAAGTTTCAGCTGAGCTTTTAGACTAAGACAGACTAGAAAGTAGGACCTGCAGCCCACTCCCAAACCAATTAGCAATGAAAACTCTGTGAATAGCAGAGAAGCACTGTCAAACAGAGTGCAAGAAAATGAGCCCTCTACGTTGGAAGGCACTCAAAAGACTCCTAGGGAAGCGCTGCCTCCCTCCTCAAAGTAGAGTCTACCTTAATGATGGAAATGGAGTAAAGCCTCAGGGACCTCCATTTGCTAACTTGGCAGGACTCAAAATGAGGAACAACAACTTTAAACATCCACTAATAATTGGAACATGGAATGTACATAGTATGAATCTAGGAAAATTAGAAACCATCAAAAGGGAAATGGAGTGCATGAACATCAAAATTCCAGGCATCAGAGAGCTAAAATGGACTGGCATGGACCATTTTGAATGAGATAATCATACTGTCTACTATGCTGGAAATTAAGGAGAAATAGAGTTGTACTCGTCATCAAAAAAGACATCTCAAGATCTTTCCCAAAGTGCAATGCTATCAGTGATAGAATAACATCCATAAGCCTACAAGGAAGGCCAGTTAATGAGTATTATACAAACTTACGAACCCACCATTAAGGCCACAAATGAAGATAGGGAAGACTTTTACCAGTTCCTGCAATCTGAAATAGATTGAACATGTAATCAGGCTGTACTGATAATTAATGATGACTGGAATGCAAAAGTTAGAAACAAAGGGGAAGGCTCAGTACTTGGAAAATATGGATGATCTTGGTGACAGAAACAATGCTGGAGATCACATGATACAATTTTATCAGACCAACAACCTTTTCATTACAAATACATTTTTTCACCAACATAAACAGTGGCTATACACATGGGATTCAACAGACAGAACATGCAGGAACCAAACTGACTACATTTATGGAAAGACATGATGGAAAAATTCAGTAACGATTAGGTTGTCCAAGATTTTGCTTTACTTGGTTCTACAATCAACACCCACTGAAGCACTAGTCAAGAAATCAAAAGACTACTGCATTGGGAAAAGCTATTGTGAAAGACCTCTTTAAGGTGTTGAAAAGTAAAGATGTCACACTGAAGACAAAGGTGCATTCCATCATATGGTTGTGAAAGTTGGACATTGAGTAATTCAGGGAGACAGGAGAAGAACTGATGCTTCGGAATTATCGTGCTGGAGATGAATATTGAATATACCATGGACTACAAAAAGAACCAACAGATCTGGCCTAGAAGAAGTACAACCAGAGTGCTCCTTGGAAGCAACAATGACTAGACTGCATCTTATATATTTTGGACTTGTAGTCAAGAGAGACCAATCCCTGGAGAAGGTCATGTTTGGGAGAGCAGCAAGTCAATGAAAAAAAGGAAAACCCTCAACTAGATGGATTGACACAGTGTCTGCAACAATGGCCTTAAATATAAGTAAGATCATGTGCCTGGCACAAAATCAGCAAGTGTTTCGCTCTGTTGTACATAGGGTGGTGATGAGTCAGAGTCAACTTGATGGGACCTACCAACAAACAACAAAATATTTGCTTATTCTGGATATTACATATATATGGAATTAAACAATCTGTAGTCCTTTGCAATTGGCTTCTTTTACTTAGCAGAATATTTTCAAGGTTAATCCACATTTGTTGCAAGAATCAATACAATAGCTGGGACAGGTGGCACATGTCTGCAACCCTATCACTCAGGAGACTGAGACAGAAGTTCAAGGCCAGCTTGAGCTACATAAAAAGATCTTGTATCGAAAATAAATAAAAAAGAATCAGTATGTCTTTTTACTACTAATATTTCATCATATGAACATATATCACATTTTATCCATTCATCAGTCATTAGACATTTGGGCTGTTTTCATCTTTTGCCTGTTCTGAATAATGCTATTATGAGTACTCATGAGCCAAGATTTTTGCTTCAGTTCTTTCATAGATAGAGTGGACTTACTAGATTATAGGATAACTCTATATTTAACATTTGATGAACTGTTTTCTAAACAGCTACATTTACATTCCCACCTACAATACATGCTTGACAAAACTTGTTTTTTTGACTATAGACACGCCCTAATGGTTTTGAAGCAGTACATCATTGTGGTTTTGATTTGCAATACTCTTATGACTAATAACACGGAGTATCTTTTCACGTGCTACTGGCATTTGTATACCTTCTTTGGAGAAACACCTATTCAGATCCTTTGCCTTTCTATCCACCCCTGGGGCCGGGGATCAAACCCAAGACCTCGTACATACTAGGGACACAATCTACCACTGAGCTACATCCTAGCCCTTCTTTGCCCATTTTTAAATTGAGCTGTCCTTTAACTGTTCACTTATAAGAATTCTTTATATATTCTGGATAGAAGTCTCTTAACAGACGTGATTTGCAAACATTTTCTGCTATTTGTAGACTGTCTTCATTTTCTTGATTTTTTTAAAGAGTATTTGTTAATTTTGATGATATCCAATATAACTTTTTTCCTTTTGTTGTTTGTGCTTTTGATGTCACAGACAAGAAACTATTCACCATCTATGACTATTAAATTAAGTTGTACTCGTGTACAGCTATGCTCATTTGTTTATGGATTGTCCATAGTTGCTTCACAATACAATGACAAAGGTGAATCATTGCAACACACTGTACAGTCTGCAAAGCCTTAAATATTCAGCATCTAGCCCTTGGCAGAAAACATTTTCCAACTTGTAGTCTAAAACAATGCCAACAACTCCTACTCACCTTTAATCTAAAATGAACAGCTCTTCTTTACCTGAAAGGGCTGTAAGGGAGATGATATCCTCCAAAAGAGTTTGGTTATGGTAAACAAGGAAGAGAAAATATTTTCCTGATGAGGCTGATCACATGAGAGGATAGCTATGTACTGGTGAGGGATGAGGTACAGTATAACATCAGCAATCTGTGACCTTTGTTCAGAGTATCAAATAAAATATTGATAAGGTTGTTTTTAGTACTAGAAGGCCTAGCTGCTGGTGATGGAAGGTAAGCTAGGGCCAGGTTCCAAGAACTTAACTGCCAGAGTAAGAAATTTGGTCTTTCTCTAGTATGAAACAGCCAGGGAGATTATAATGAAAACTAAGGAAAAAGCTTACCATGAGACTTGCAAGAATATCTAATATTGTGATGGCCCTCTGCTGACACATACTTTAAAATAAATAGGGCTTATGCCCTCAATTAAAGTGATGAACTGCTACACTGTCTATGTAATACTCTGGCTCTGGGTTTCTCATTTTGTGAAATAATACATTCCATACTATTTAAGCCATTTTGTTGCTTATAGCTAAAAAATACCCTAATTGATGCATTTTCTATGTTGATAATCAGTATATTATTAGACAGATGGATACACAGAAGAACTGATTATGAAACACAAAGCTTCAAAGAATGTTACACATTAGTTTTCAATAAAAAAATGTTAAGAAGCCAGGCATGGTGACACATACTTGTAATCCCAGCACTTGGATGGTTGAGGACTGATGCTAGTTTGAGGCCAGCATGGGCTAGACTGTCTTTAAAAAAAAAAAAAAAAAAAAAAGGAAATAGCATTTTGCAATTTACAAAGCAAGATAATTACCTAGCCCAATACCCATAAAAACTCTGAATCAAACAGGCAAGATCCAACTCTGAATCTTGTGGCCATTTTATAAATAGGAAGATAAAATATGCAGGGTACTTGACCATAAGTATTCCAATTCTATATTGTTATTATTGTTGTTAAGTGCCGTCGAGTCAGTATCCGAATCATAGCGACCCTCATAGGGTTTTCAATGGCTGAGTGCTTCGGGATTGCCTTGGGAGTGGATTGCCAGGCCCTTCTCCCATTTTTGAGGTGCTGGGAATTGAACTCGGGGCCTCAGAGACTGCAGCGCAGTGCTCTACCCACTGAGCTAAATCCCAGCTGTACTTCTGTATTACAGAACATCAAATAAAATTCATTGAAAAGCAACAGAGACAATGCAAAGGTGATAACATTCTTTCAGCACTTAAATAACTGCTTGATATTATTCAACTCCATGAATAATGGCTAGAATTAGTAATAAAATGCCTGGATTGCTACATATTAAATTCAATATTAAGTTCAAATGGACAAGCAAGAGTAGCCAAGGGGGAAAAAAAATCACCTTATAATAGCTCTGTTGTTGTTGTTAGGTGCCGTCGGGTCGGTAGCCGACTCATAGCGACCCTCTGTACAACAGGAGAAACACTATTGTCAGTGCTTCTCTGCCGTTCATAGGGTTTTCAATGGCAGATTGACTTTTGGGAGGGGGTTGCCAGGTCTTTCTCCCAAGCCTACAGCTTCTGGTGTTCCCAGGTGGTCTCCCATCCAGGTACCAACCAGGCCCGACCCTGCTTAACTTGGGATCAGATGCCACAAGGCTACAGCTGCAGGCTATAATAGCTCTACTGAAGCACTAATTACATTGTATTCTAGTTCTTCCCTCCATATGCTTGACTCACTCTATGGTATGACCTCTCTGTGGCTGCTATCTTTTTTTTTTTTTCCTTTGAATCTGACAGTATGTTTGATACATACAGTAGATGAACATTAAGTGTTCACTAAATGAAGGAAATCAAAGATTTAGAATTATAATCTCACTTTATCAGCTGTCCTTAGATACTCTAGAACAACAACAAAAAAGACAAATCAGTTTAAGTAAACAAAAGGAAACATTCGTAAGTTTTTAGTTTCCTTCAATTATGAAAAACTTTATTTGCTATTTACAAATGAAAGAAACACCCCAACACCTCTCTACTCAAATATGTAAAAAAAATCTTAAAGCATAAAAAATAATTTGCAGTCCTGGATCTCATGCATGCCAGACATAAGTACTCTACTACTGAGCAGCACACTCTACCGCTGAGTAGCACCTCCAGCCACTTTTTAAATTTTTATTTTGAGACAGGTTCTTGCTAAGCTTCACAGGCTGCCTCTGGCCTCAATGTCACAATCCTCCTGCCACAGACCCCCAAGGTGCTGGGATCACAGGTGTTTGCTACAAGGCCCAGCTGAATTCCTGTAACTTTTAGAATCAACAGCATTTTCCTTTCTAACCCTTTTCTCATTGTACCTAAACACACTTGAGCTTGCAAAGTACTCATCAACAAGACTTGCAAAGAGGGAGCTGGCTATAAATGATAAATATAATTTAGCTCCATTGCACCTCTGCATTACGTAAGACATACTACAAGGGGACTAGATTTACAAAGATGAAAAATATGTATCCCCTGCCCTGTAAGAGTCCACAGCTTTGGAGGGAGGCAGATAAACACAAGGCAATATGGGATGGACTACAGAGGAAGTTCCTTACAAATAGTCATTAATTGCCTGGGAGAGTTGTGACACTGGCAAAGAATGCTGAAGTTTCCCAAAGAGGAAGAATATTTCAGATAGAATAAAGAATGCAAATGTGAATACACCAATAAATGAAAAAGGGTGAGGCATTTGAAAAACTAGTTTGATTTGTTCACAGAATAAGGATGACTAGAAATAATGGTTAGAATTCCATCTGAAAGAGTTTAAATTTTTAAATCTAGAAGATGTAGAAGCAATTTTTAATTGAAGGCAGTGACATCATGCTTACTTTTTAGAAGAAAAAATCTGGTGGCAATATAGAAGACAGAATTTTTCATTTTTTATTTTGAGTCAGGTTATCACTAAGTTACACAGGCTGCCTCTGGGCTCAAACTTGCAATCCTCCCGCCTCTGCCTCCCAAATTGCTGGAATTCAGGCATGTGCCACCACACCTGCTATAATTTATGTAATTTTGTAACCAGAATACTAACAAAGACAATAAAAAATCCTAATGAAAGTATTAACATAGTTAAAGATGTCCTGAATAACTAATAAATATGGTAAGATGAGAATTTTCAAAGGTATGAATAAAAGTAACAGAAAAAAGTGAAGGGAACATTTGAAAGTAAATTCTAAGAACAAGAGACAAATTTACAAAGATACATGGGAGCTGTGCAATAAATTCTTCTAACAAAGATAAACGGCCAAACTGAGCCAAGAGAAGAATGTACACTACACGGATAATACACAGCACCATATTCTTCTGAAGCATGCTGCTTTCAGCTAGCTATGTTAGTGTACTTGGTGTACTTGTACCTGGTGGTACAAAACATTAATATGCCAACAGTGTTAAGCGTTTCCTTATCTACTGATGGGATGGGATTTAGCTCAGTGGGTAGAGCGCTGCGCTGCAGTCTCTGAGGCCCTGAGTTCAATTCCCAGCACCGCAAAAATGGGAGAAGGGCCTGGTAATCCACTCCCAAGGCAATCCCGAAGCACTCAGCCATTGAAAACCCCATGAGGGTCACAATGAGTCGGACACCGACTCGACGGCACCTAACAACAACCACCTATCTACTGATATTATATAAGCCAACTTGTATAACAGAAATGAGCATTGTATGGACTGCAACTGGTGACTGCCTTACAATTTAGGTAATAGTGAAGGGGAGAGAAAAGTATGGCTGTTCCAAGTTTCCACCTAGGAGTGAACATTTCCATTAAGAAAGGATAGAGTCAGGTGCAGTGGCACATGCTGGAAGGTGGAGGCAGGAGGATCACAAGTTCTTGGCAAAGGCAGCCTTCGTAACTTAGTGAGAGCCTGTCTCAAAACAAACGGGCTGGAGGTGCAGCTCACCAATAGAGCCTTTACAAAAGCATCTGTGAGGCCCTTGGTTCAACTCCCCAGTACTGGAGGGAAAAAAGTGAAAGAAAAAACAAAAGATAGAAAATAATTAGGTCTACAGGTTAAGGATTTTAGTCTTTATAACATATGTAACTTTTAAATGAGAAAGTGATAAAATCATATTTCAGAAAGTCTTGGCCAAACCCGGATGACAGGCTTAGCAACAAAGACTAAAAATGGTCAGAATGGTGTAACAGCAACTAATACAAAAGGTCACTGGAGCCAAAAGAGAGAATTCTAAGAATTTTCAATAGAGTCTAAAATTACAAAGACGTCAAGTAAGAAGAACGAAAAACCAATTTCCAGACATATTATATTGTCACCACAACTGAAGGTGGTGTTATTCCCTTTTCCTATACTGGGGCACCAAGAAAATATATACACTTTTTAAAAGATACTATGTATTACTTTTCAAAGTTGAACTTAATTTGCTCAAAAGATGGTGTTCATCAAATCAATCCTAGATCCACCATGTGACAGGCAAGAAAACGGTAGAAGCACGTTTGTGGTTTAAGGAGCACAGACCATTTTGAAGTGGTATTTGAAGTTTGAGCACATTATAGAAGTACAACAATGGAGGCCTGACTATGCAACAGAACTGCCAATACACCTAACAACTCTATGCATTTGTGATAAGTTTGAGACACATGGTTTTGTGTATGATGTGCACAAAGGAAGACCCAGAAGGTCTCACACAACAAGTCCTGCTTCTTCTGCTATGGTAACCACACTGAGTACCTCTTGTAATTGCAAAAATTAGGTGTAATTTTTATTAACCTTTTGCTATCAAGTATTACAATTTTAATACACTTTTTCCTTGCTTATAATGTGTACACATTTTTAGCACCCCTTGTATATACTAAATAAGGTCTAGAAAGCTTATGGCCTTTCTCAAGGGCGCCATGCTAAATGAATGCCAGAATCTAAATTCAGGTATTTCCCAAATCCAAATTTCATGCTACTAGTTAGGAGACTACTGCTGCCATAATTTTCATTGACATGAAGACACATAATCATTATAGATGAGTACTATCTAATAAAAAATTCTGCAATGATGGAACACAGTACAATGGTTTTAATGTTTCCTATAAAATCCATGTTGCAATTGTCACTGAAACACTATTAAGAGTTAGGACCTTTAAGAAATGATTAGGTCATAAGCTCTGCCTTCATGAATGAATTAACATCATCACTATGGTGAGGGCTCAGAAGAAGAGTACTATAGGGAGACCCTAAAATTTCCAAAGATTATTTAAGTGGTTCTGACCAGAATTCTGGTAGAAATATAGACAGTAAAGGCCATTCTCATGAGGTGTCAGAAATGGGAAATAAGTTAATAGAACAAGTTATTATAGAACATTCTTGTCTTATAGTTTCAAAGAATATATTAGCGTCCTAGGACTTTATGGAATGTAGAAATGAAGAGCAATGAACTAGGATATTTGGTAAAAGAAATATCTAAGTAGCAAAGCTTGGAATGGGAATGTCTATACTGTCTGTCCCACTATTGTATTTTGGAAGCATGTAACATGATAATTTCACAGACTCACAAATGGAAAGGAATCTGCCTTGGAATGATTAGTGCTTTAAGTCTTACTTGTTTCTGATTCAAATAAGACTGTGGACTTTTGAGCCAATGCTGAACAAGTTAAGACTTTTGGGACTACTAGGAGGAAATGAATATATTTTTTATGTGAGAACAGCATGAGTTGGGAGAGAGAGGAGTAATGGGCAGCAGGATATGGTATGAATACTTCCAAAAGGTTTATAGGTTGAAATTTAATCCTCAAATTCATACACTGAGGATTATTAGGAAGTGGAATCTTTGGGAAGTAATGAGGGTTCGATGAGGCCCTGAGAGTGGAGTCATCATAATGGGACTGGTAGCTGTACAGAGACAGAGATAAGAGCTTGCGAGCTACTGCTTTCTTACCAGGTGATCCCTTGTACCATGCTGACGCAACAAGAGGGTCCTCACCAAACATGTTGTTGTTGTTAGGTGCCCTCGAATCAGGTCTGACTCATAGTGACCCTATGTACAACAGACCAAACCGTATCCAACACTGTGCCATGCCCAACACTATTCTCAGTGCTTCTCTGCTATTCACAGGGTTTCCAGTGCCTTGTTTCGGAAATGGGCTGCAGGAGTCCTTCAATGTCTATAGCACCTGTTATTTCCAGGCAGTCTCTCATCCAAGGACTAACCAGGCCTGACTGTGCTTAGCTTCCAAGGTTGGACAGGATTGGATGCCACGGTGGTATGGCTGTAGGCTCACCAAACATGGTCCCTTGAAATCTGAAATTGGACTTCTCATCGCATGCTGTGATGCACACCTATAAATCAAAGGACTTGGGAGGTGGAGGCAAGAGGATCTTAAGTTTGAGGCCAGAGGCAGCCTCTGTAACACTGAGACCCTGACACAAAATAAAAATGAAAAACGGGCTAGGGGTGCATCCCACTGGTAGAACATTTTCAAAGTATGTGCAAGGCTCTGAGTTCAACCCCTAAGACTGCAAAAAAAATGAAAAATAAAAATTAAAAAATGACAAAAACAAAGACATTGGACTTTCCAACTCCATAACGGTAATAAATTTCTTTTCTTTAATAAAATGACCCAGTCTCAGGTATTCATTATAGCAGTAGAAAACAGGCTAAAAGACACAGTAATCACTAGCTACTGTGACTAAAGAACCGAATTCAAGTTTTAATAATTAAAATTTAGATAGCTACATCTAGCTAATATCTTCTGAACTGGACATCATAGAACTGTTGCTGTTAGGTGCCACCGAGTTGGTATTCAACTCATAGTGACCCTACGTATAACAGGTGAAACAGTATTGTTACTGCTTCCCTGCTATTCATAGAGTTTTCAATGGTTGATTGTTTTTTGGGAGTAGGTTGCAGGGTCCTTCTCCCCAGGCTACAGGACCTGGTGTACCCAGGCAGTCTCCCATCCAAGCACTAACCAGGCCCGATCCTGCTTAGCTTCTGAGATCTGATGGGATTGGACACCACAGTGGTATGGCTATAGGCTCACAGAACTGTAGATGGAAAAATAACAAATAAGCTAATAAGAATAAGAGTTAAGAAGATGGTAAAGGTAGAGCAACAGCCAGGTGGAAAAGCAGAGCATACCTGTGTTCATAAATTCACTCCTCACCTGAGAAAGATTATGAGTTCAGTTTATAACTCATGAAATTTGTTAGAAAAACTATTGCACTTACCCATTAAAATTCCACTGACTGACTTTACAGAAATAGAAAAAGTGATCCAAAAATTCATATGGAACCACAAAAGACCACGTATAGCCAAAACACTTTTAAGCTGCAAATCTAATGCAGGGGGAATCACAATCCCTGACTTCAAACTTTACTACAAGGCAGTGGTTGCAAAAACAGCTTGGTACTGGCACAAAAATAGGCCCGAAGACATCTGGAACAGAATAGAAG
>VMDO01027968.1:0-24578 GCA_007922755.1 Pedetes capensis
CTTCTCTGGCCACATCATTTTGGGGTGGAGTGCACAACTCTGCCCATTGCTCCTCTGGAGGGGCAGCCTGAGGTTGGCCACAGTTGACTCAAGATCTGAACCCAGGGTTGGGTGGGGTGGGGTGGAAAGAAAACCCATGCGCTGGGTGAGCCTAACCGGCTTCTCTGTCTAAAATGTGATTTACACAACCAAGATCCTGTGATCCCACTCTGGGATATGTAGAGTCGGGGCCATGTTATAGCCATGGGGGACCAGAGCCAAAGTCATCCAGTAATCATTTAGAATCTAGGCCATAAAGTGTGAAGAGGCAGGAATGGGAGAGACCTTATGGGCCAGGCATTGGACACTTCAGCCTCCGATGTAACAGGCTCTGCCCACGAGCCTGGCTGGACTTTGCAGCCGTTGGAAGCCCAAGAATTTCCTTGTCACAAATAATCCCTCTCTTCTAAAACCTGCACAGAGGCATTCTGCTTCTTGCTGCACTATGTCTTCAGACTAAGACGCTCCTTGTCCCTGCTGTGAGGGTGCAGTGATGATGGGATGGTGGCCAGGTTGGTGGTGCTGGTACTGAGAGCACGAGGCTGACTGAGTGACTACTGTCCTTGGACATATGCTGTGTCTTTGGGATGCAGGCACAGGCCAGGATGGAGGCAGCCAGGGGTGTGGGCTGGTGGGAAGAGCTTCGGTAGGACATGCTTAAGAAAGAAATGTAAAATTGTTAGAAATGAAGCAACTTAATGCCTTCCATTGGTTTTAAAGCTCTTTTTCATAGTTTAAAAAAATGTGGTAAAAACCAGAAAGTGTCTTGTAATCACTGCTAGCCAGATACAACCACTGTATTCACTGTGAGCAAACTTGGCCATGTCTGTTCACATAATGTTGTCACTTCTGCTGAGCTCCATGCATTGTCAGCACCACAAGATCTTGAAAATATCTTCAGAAGGATTTCACTACGATTTGCCAGTCACACAAAAGTTATTGTATTTGCAGAAGGATGTGGAAGTGGCTTGGTGAAGTATATATTTTATATTAATGAAGCAAATACTGGTTGTTGAAGAAATTATGGCAGTCTCACATTTCTTTCAAAGCAATAAGTATTTTAGAAATCCACAGAAAGAAAATGTTGTGGTACATTTTGTTACTGAACTAAATGTGCAAGATCGGCTTATCACCCAACACGATGTGACTATAGGCAGCTGAAATTGCCAAATGTCTCAGAACAGATGAAAAGCGTTTCAAAGTACCAAGGAGCTGGCGTTCCCAGTTCATCCATCGAGCAGGAACATTTTTTAAAGCTGTGTCTTAGCTTCATTGGCATCATTTCTTCTTTTCATAGCGGCATGTGAAATAATGACTTATCATTGAGGACATACAGTAATAGTGAGCAGCAAAATGTGGCCAAACAGGCTAAACCCAACCAAAAAGGGAGCCAAAGGCAACTCATATTTCAGCCATTAAGGGTAGCAGCAGGAGAAAGCAAAGTATTTGACGCAGCTCTGCAGAACTTCAAACTCAAAGGCTCAGTGACTATTCATACAGAACATGGGCGACAGCCCAGCAAGTGGGAGCATCAGACACTCGGGAACTTCTCCAGCATGGCTGCCGTTCAGTTCTAAGTAGCAGGTGGAGTGGAGAGGGAGGGAGGCAGCCAGGATCCTTGCTCTTCTATTCATTCTCCAACAAGTGCCAGCTGCGCCAAGAGTCCATGCCTTTGCACTCTTTTCCCCTTCTTTCTTTTTCCATCCCTTCTCTTATCCACTGCCTGCTCCTTTTAATGCCCCCACAGCAGTAGCTGGTACATCTCAGGAAGAGAGGATAGTTTATGTGAGACAGGAAAATAACTAGGAATAAATTTAGTACGTTTGCACTACTGAATGTGTGGAAGGGCACACACATTCTTTTGCACCTATATGTGCAGATTTGGTGTCACTTCTCTTCTTTTCCAATTTGGGATTCTACATGGGGTCTTCAGAAGTAGCAATATGAAACCATGAGTTCTTGTCAATATACAAAATTTAAAAATTAAAAAAAAGAAAATTATCAAGAAAAAGAAATATATGCTCTTGATGAAACTTTTAATTCTAAAATACCTTCATTTCATCTATCAAGTCTAGATAGATAGATAAATAGATTAGCTTTTTCATTTTTATTCTTTTAACTTTTTTATTAGCAATTTTTAACGTGCAACCTAATGAGTCTCATTATGACATTTCCATATATTCTTTTCATTGTACATTGTTCATGTTAATTTCCCCCTTATACTCTCATGACCCTCTTTCCTGAAGCCCTCCTTCACCACCAATGGTCTCCTTTCTACTTGCTTATCAAGACTATATTTTGATGGAGGTTGAGACTTGTGGTTAAGTGTTGTCAAGTTGGATCCAACTCATAGCAACTCTATGTACAACAGAAGAAAACACTACCAAACATTGTGCCATGCACACAGTCTTTTTACGCTTGAGCCACTTGTTGCAGCCACTATGTTTCTTCTCACTTTGAGTCATGCCACGTCAGCAAAAGGAGGTCCCAGAGGCTTTACTCCATTCTTGTCATTAAGGTCAACTCTACCTTGAGGAGGCAACCCTTCCCCAGTCATTTCTTAAATGACTTCCAGCCTGGGGGTTCATTTTCTAGCACTATATCTGACAGTGCTTCTCTGCTATTCATAGAGTTTTCAATAGCTAATTATTTAAGGAGTGGGCTGCTGGGTCCTTCTCCCCTAGTCTTTCTTAGTCTGGAAGCTCAGCTGAAAGCTGTCCACTATGGGTGGCCCTGCTAGTATCTGAGATACTAGTGGCATAGCTTTCAACCTCACAGCAACACACAAGCCCCCATAGCACAAGCTGATAGACACATTGGGATGTTGAGACTAGGAATTATATGATTGCATTCTTTCACAGAACAATTTTGCCAGCATCATATATTAAATAAACTCCTGAATTTAAACACCACCTTTGTCATAAATAAGTTCTCAGACATTCTGGCACTTATGTATAAAATCTTTGCTCTGTCTCATTGCTTGTGTTTACTGTTATATCAATATTGTACTTTGTTCAATGAGTTTTATATGACAAATTTTAATGACTGATAAAGCAAAGGTGAAATCACCATTTTACTCTTCAAAAGTATCTTAGCTATTTTTCCATATGAATTGTAAAGTAGTTTAAGCCAAGTAATATAAAGTTAGAATTGTTATTGGAATTATGTTAGTTGTGTGTGTATGGGAAAGATTAATATTTTTATTGTATTTTGTTTTCCTAACCAAATATATAGCATATTTCAGATCAGATTTTCTCTTATTCCCAATAATGTTTTCTGGCTTTCCCCACTTGGATTTTGTGGCTTTTAAAGCTACCTAGTTAAATATAAAAAGTATATAAAATATTTTAAAATTTTACTATTGAGAATTGGATTTTTAAAATTTTTCATTTCTAACTAATTATTGTTTATGTAGAGAAAGCCACTAGCTATCATTCATTTGTAGTTAATCCAGTCCTCTCAGTATATTTTTTATTAATTCTTATACTGTCAACCAGAGTCTCTGGAGTTTTCTAGGTATGCAACTTATCACCAGCAAATATGAATTTTTTTTCTCCTCTATTCTCAAACTTCTATTTTCTATATATCAAATTAGCCTAAAGCTGTACCACTATGGTGTCCGATCCCATCGGATCTCAGAAGTTAAGCAGGGTTGGGCCTAGTTAGTACTTGGATGGGAGACCACCTGGGAACACCAGGTGCTGTAGACTTGGGAGAAGGACCCAGCAACCCACTCCCCAAAAACAATCAGCCATTGAAAACCCTATGAATAGCAGAGAAGCACTGACAATAGTGTTTCACCTGTTGTACATAGGGTTGCTATAAGTTGGACACCGACTCGATGACACCTAACAACAATAGCATATATCAAATTAGCAAAAATTTTCATAGCAAATTTTGAATCATACAATACACCCCTTATAATTCTTGATTGTAATAGAATTGGCTTTAATGTTTTACCATTTACTATGATGATTACCATTAGTTTTTCACAATTAGATAGTACTCTTATGTTTTTTGGGAGAAGGACCTGGCAACCCCCTCCCAAAAATCAATCTGCCATTGAAACCCCTATGAACAGCAGAGACGCACTGACAATAGTGTTTCCCCTGTTGTACAGAGGGTCCCTATGAGTCAGATACCAACTCGACAGCACCTAACAACAACAACAACTTATGTTTTACTTTTACTTACAAATTTTTATAGAGGTCAACACAGTCCAATGCTCAGATCACGTGTACAGTCTGATGAGACCTGCCAAATGTATCTGCCCATGTAACTAACAGCCCAAAAGTTTGGGTTATTTATTGCTGCATAACACATTGCCCCAAAACCAGGTAACATAAAATAAGAACAATTTATTATCTCAAAATTCTATGGGTTGACGTTTGTGTGATGTCATTTGATGACAAGGATAGTTGGCAGGCCCCAAAATGCTGTCAGCTGGGACCGGCTGTAGCTGGGGCTACTGCACTAAGGCTTAGTTTTCATTAACATAGGCTTTTCTGTTATGGCTTCTTAGGCTACTGTGTCATCAGGAGGGTGTCCCAAATGACAAAGATGGAAACCAAAGCTCTGTTAAGGCCCAGCCTTGAAAGTTACATAGCATCACCAACTCAGGAGGCGGAGGCAGGAGGATCGCAAGTTTGAGACCAGAGGCAGTCTGTGTAATTTAGTGAGACCCTGTTTCAAAAAGTAAAAAACTGGGCTGGAGGTGCAGCTCAGTGGTCCAGCACTTGCAAAGCATGCAAGTGTGAGGCCCTGTGTTCAACCGCCAGTACTGCAAAATAAATAAAGAAAAAAGAAAATTACATAGCATCACTTCTTCACCTAATTGGTCAAAAGAGACACAGCACTAGCCTACATTCAGTGGTGGTTGGTGGAAGGGTAGCAAAGCCCATTGGAAAAGAGCATATGAAAAGACAGGCACTGCTGTGACCACTTTGGGAGGCACTGATTTAGATGTGGAGCATGTCTGTCATCCTAGAAAGTCCCGCTGTGCTTCTCTCCAGTCGGACATCATCCCTGGAAGTAACCAAAGCTCCATCACTTCCCATTAGCTTCCTCTGTTCCTAAACATCTTACACACTGAATCATGTGTTTATGCACCAATCTACTGATGGACATCTGGGTTATTTTGTTGTTTTGGCTATTAGAAGCAGAGTTGTTATGAACATTTTTGCACAAGTTTTCATTTTCCCTGGTTAAATTGCTAGACAAGGAAATGCTGGTTCAAAGTGAAGGGTAAACCAGGCATGATGGCGCACACCTGTAATCACAGTGACTCGGGAGGAGGAGGCAGGAGGATCTCAAGTTCGAGACCAGAGGTAGTCTGCATGATTTAGCAAAATCCTATCTCAAAAAGTTAAAAAAAAAAAAAAAAAAAAGGGCTCCAGGTGCAGCTCAAGGGTACAGCAATTGCAAAGCATGCAAGTGTGAGCCCTGGGTTCAACCACCAGTACCAAGAGAGAGAGAATAAAATAAAGTGAAGGGTACACTTAACTTTCTAAAACTTTCAAACTTTTCCCAGTGTGATTTTATCATTTTTTACTCCCACTAGCAAGATGTGAGAGCTTCAGAAACACTATATCCATACAAGCATTTATTGTCATCATTTTTTTCATTATTTTAAGTGTCTTTCACAGAGTATACTTATTATATTTTAATTAAGTCAGATTTTTCAATTTTTAAAAATGAATCATGCTTTTGGTGACATGCCTAACTAAGAATGTATTGCTTAACTCCAGGTCACCAAGATTTTCTCTATTGTTTTATTCTAAAAGACTTAACAGTTTTATATTTTACATTTTGATCTGTGGCATGTTTTAAATTATTTTTTCTAGTTAAGTGTGAAGTTTAAGATTAGATTGATTGTCATATGGATGTCCTATTTTTCCAATACCATTTATTGAAAAGACTAACACAACCCCACTGATTTGCCTTTGCATTTTTGTCAAAAATCAGTTGGCCACTTCTGTGTGAGTATGTTTCTAGACTATTTTGTCCTATTGATCTGTATGCCTATTATTTTGCCAACACTATTCTGTTTTGATTGGGGTAGCTTTATATTAGAGTAACTCTTAAAATTGGGTAATACTATTTCTTTAGCTTTACTTTTCAAAAGTATTTGATTAATTCTGGTTCCTTTGCCTTTCCATACAAACTTTAGAATTATCTTGCTTATATGCACAAAAGTCAGACTAGGATTTTATTTAAATTCCATGAAGTCCGTACATTAATTTGAGAGAATTGATATCTTTACTAAGTCGAACCTTCCAATCTATACAATTCTCTCTCCGGTTATTTAGGTGTTCTTGGATTTCTTTCTTCAGCCCACAGATCTCAGAGTTGTTATGTTTGTACCTACATGTCTCATTCTTTCAGGACCATTGTAAGTTATTTTATTTTAAATTTCAGCCCCCAGTTGTTCATTAAAAGCATATAGAAATAGAACTGATTATTGTATGTTGACTGTATCTATAAACTTGCTAAAAATTTGTATTCTAAGAGAGTTTTTTCTTCAGATTTCTTAGGATTTTCTACAAAGATAATCATGCCATTTTGCAAATAGAGAAACTTTTATACTTTCTTTCTAACCTGTAATGCTCTTCACCTCTTTTTCTTACCTTCATGTGCTGGCTAGGGCTCCCAAAGCCATGTTTAATAACTGTGGTAAGAGGGGATATATTTGTTTTGCTCACAGTCTTAAGGGGAAAGCACCCAGTGTATGGACGGAACATGAAAGACTTTTTTTCTTATTATTCCCTACATACAGTATAATGACTATTTATAGACATTTACAGTGTATTATTGTTGTTGTTGTTAGGTGCCATCGAGTCGGTATCCGACTCATAGCGACCCTCATAGGGTTTTCAATGGCTGACTGTTTCCGGATTGCCTTGGGAGTGGATTGCCAGGCCCTTCCCCCATACAGTGTGTTAGGTATTTTAATATGTATTTAGAGATGATTTGAAGTATATGGAGAAGCCAGATGAGGTGACACACACCTGCATTCTCAGCCCTTGGGAGGCTGAGGCAGGAGGTTCTTGAGTTCAATGCCAGCATGGGCTACATAGCAAGACCCTGTCTCCAAAAGTCAAAGTAGTTGTAATGATAATCATAATAATGTTATGGTTTGAGTCTAAAAGGTCGTGTGTTTAACATTTGGTCCCCAGATGGTAGCACAATTTGTAGAGACTATGGAACTTTATGGGAGAAGGATGTGGCAATCCACTCCTGAGGCAATCCTGAAGCAATCAGCCATTTAAAGCCCTATGAGGGTCATCATGAGTCAGACCTGACTCAATGGCATCTAACAACAACAACCAACATGGAACTTTGGGAACTGGGATTCTAGCTTTGCAGAAGCAGCTCCCTGTAGGCAGGCCTTTGGAATTTACCCCAGATCTGTGGTTCCAGCCACTCTCTCTTTGCTCCTGATCCAACAAGATGTGAGGAGATCATCTGCCTCCTGACATACAACTTGTCCTGCCACCATGCTTTCTCTGCCTCTATGGACTACAATCTTCTAATTGTTGTTCTTGTTAGGAGCTGTGGATTCAAGTCTGACTCATAGCAACTCTATGTACAACAGAATGAGACACTCCCCAATTCTGTGCCAGGCACACAATCTTATTTATGTTTAAGCCCATTGTTGCAGACACTGTGTCAATCCATCTAGTGGAAGGTCTTCCTTTTTTTCATTGACCTGCTACTCTCCCAAACATGATGTCCTTCTCCAGGGATTAGTCCCTCCTGACAACATGTCCAAAATATGTAAAACACAGTCTAGCTTTCCTTGTTTCCAAGGAACACTCTGGTTGTGCTTCTTGTAGGATAGATGTATTGGTTCTTTTGGCAGTCCATGGTATATTCAATATTTGTCTCCAGCATCATAATTCAAAAGGATCAGTTCTTCTTCTGTCTCCTTTATTCAATGTCCAGCTTTCACAACCATATGATGTGACTGAAAATACCATGGCATAAGTCAGGTGCACATTCATCTTCAATGTGACATCTTTGCTTTTAAACACTTTAAAGAGGTCTTTTGCCACAACTTTTCCCAGTGCATCTTTTGATTTCTTGACTGCCGCTTCCATGGATGTTGATTGTAGAACGAAGTAAAGCAAAATCTTGGACAACTTCAATCTTTTCTCCACTTATCATGAAGTTGCTCACTGACCTAGTTGTCAGGATTTTTGCTTTGTTGATGTTGAGGTGCAATCCGTACTGAAGGCTATGTTCTTTGGTCTTCAGCAGTGTTTCAAATCCTCTTCACTCTCAGCAAGCAGAGTTGTGTCATCTGCATAATGCAGTTTGTTAATGAGTCTTCCTCAAATCCTGATGCTGTGTTCCTCTTCATAAAGTCCAGCCTCTCAGATTATTTGCTCAGCATAGAGAATGAAGAGGTATGGTAAAAGGATACAGCCCTGATGCACACATTTCTTGACTTTAAACTAAGGAATGGGTCCTTGTTCTGTTCAAACCACTGCCTCTTTGTCCATGTACTGATTCCTCATGAGTACAATTAGGTACTCTGGTATTACCATTCTTCACAGTGTTATCCATAATTTGTTATGATCCTCAGGGTACCTCTGATACTGGTAGCACAGCTTTCAGCTACATGGCAACACGCAAGCCTCCACAGTATGGAAAACTGACAGACATGAGGGGACCTCTAACTGTAAGCCTCCAATAAATATTTTCTCCCATAAGTTTGTTTTGGTCAGTTTCTCTGCCACAGTGACATACCAGCGGCCTGACACAGAAAATTGGTACGAGAGAGAAGGGTTGTTGCTGTGCCAAAATCTGACAGTGTGGTTCTTCAGCCATCGGAACTTGTTTGTGGGAGGTATCATAGTATTTGAAGCTTGAGTCACATTTTAAAATGTATATATCAAACCCTAAGCAACCACTAAAACCATTTAAAAAGAGTATAATAATGAATCAATGTTATTGTTGAGAGGTGCCATGGAGTTGGGTCTGACCCTGTGAATCAATTTGTTGTTGTTGTTGTTGTTGTTAGGTGCCTTTGATTCAGTCTGACTCAGTGACCCTCACAGGGTTTTCAATGGCTGATTGTTTCAGTATTGCCTGGGGAGTGGATTGCCACTGAGACGCCCAGGCTGACCAAGAGCCCTAATGACCCCTTTATCTTAGGATTCTGTTTTACAGGTGCCCTCCACAAATTCCTTTAAAAGATCACAAGAACAGAATGCTCTGGGACAGATCAAAGGGCTGTAGATATGGGCAGTAACTTCCCAGAACTCCCAGACCTCAAGATAATACAAATAGCATACTTTAGCAACTCAAAGCCTCACCTTATCTGACTTTCACTTTCTCCACCCCCTCCTTCCCTGCTTGTAATCCACAATAAAAACCTTTACCCTGCAATGAGTATGGGTCCCAACACTGAACTACTTTGCCGATGAGGTGTGGTACCCTCCAGCTCAAGCTTTAATAAAGACTCTTTGTTATTGCATGTGACTTCGGACTCCCTGGTGGTCTTTGAGGAACTCAAACTTTGGGCATAACAGCCACATCCTTCCCCTGTTTTTGCAGTGCTGGGGATTGAATCTGGGTCCTCAGAGAGTGCACAGCAGCACTCTACCATCTGAGCTAAATCCCAGCCCCCAATGAATCCATAGAGGAGATAGAGTAGCACCATAACAATGCTCAATTTGAGCCAGGCACTCTGGCATATGCCTGTAATCCCAGCAACTCTGGAAGCAAGAAGATCCTAGGTTTGAGGCCAGAGGCAGCCTGCCACAAGTTAGTGAGATCCTGCCTCCAAATAAAAAATAATTTTAAAAAATGGATCCAGGGTGCAAGTCAGTGACAGAGTGCTTGCTCAGTGTGCGTGAAGCCCTGAGTTCAATCCCCAATACAATTGAACCCAGGGAAAGGGAAAAACAGAAACAAATACCAAACAGAATAAATAGGAAACAGCTAGAAGGATGATAAATCTTAATTCAGTCATGTTAATAATCATTTCATATGTAAGTGCTCTAAATATGCCAGTTAAATGATATAGATTATCAGATTAAATAATACAAAAAGCTAGACCCAATTATATGTTGTCTACAGGAAAATCCATTAAATATAAAGACACAGGTTAAAAGTAAAAGGGTAGAGAAAAATATCATTATATACCAACCAAAATAAAGCTAAAGAAAAATAGACAAAATAGGTTTTTGGAACAAGAAAGATTATCGGTGGTAGATAATATAAAACCAAAAAAAAAAAAAATACTATATATTTTTAAATTCTAATCCACACTCTTTCAACAGTTTTAGAGTGCTAAAAACTCAGATGTGGATTAGAATTGTGTGGGAATTAGATTCAAAATATACAGTATACAAAATATACAAATATATTCTAAAGCATTATTTTAAAAATTATTACAATGTCATAGGAGAAAAGAAAAAAGTGTTTTCAAGAAATCTTGATATGGCCAGGCAGAGTGGCGCACTCCTGTAATCCTAGTGGTTTGGGAGGCGGAGACAGGAGGATTGCAAATTTGAGACTAGAGGCAGGCAGTCTGCATAACTTATCGAGAACCTGTCTCAAAAAGTTAAAAAAAAAAAAAAAAGGGGTGGGGGTGTAGCTCAGTGGTCCAGAACTTGCAAAGCATGCAAGCGCAAGGCTCTGTGTTCAACCCCCAGTACCGGAAAAAAAAAAATCTTAATATTCACATTCAATTTTAATTTCATAAATACTTTTACATAGATTTTCTTACTGTGACATGTAATTACTAAATAAAAAATTACCAATATTTTTGTCATCAGAAAATATTGCTCAAAGCCACATCTCTTTCTGATTCCTACAAATAGTACCCTTCTTTGAAGGAAATGATTGTCTTTTATGCCAGTTGGAAGGGAAACATCAGCATTCCATTGAAAATGTTGTAAACTGTAGGCGGCTAATGTGTTTTCTTTTCATTAGTGCCTGACAGTTCAGACAGAAATCCAAGTAGGCATTGACTAAATTGCATTCTTTGGCTATGGGAAAACTTTTCATGCTTGTCAAAATGTAATGAGTTTGTTTCCTATTCCTATAGTATTTTTTCCTTTGGGAGATATTAGATCTTGCCCAAGAACATTTATATACATCACCAGTAGATTTTAAGTCACTTTATCTTTGAGTTAGAGGGTATTATTTCTTTATGATCTCTTGGAGGGTAAATTGACTACAAATTCTTATTTCAAGGCTCAATTAACAATATGTTTGTATTTATTGTTAATGAGTAGTACGAGTCAAAGAATTTATAAATACTGAAGCACACAGTTGCAACTGAGGGCTACTATAATGCACTAGTTACCATTTTTAACTAATCTCATTTAATTTACATTATGTTAGGAGTTTTGAAGTTATTAAAAGGGCTGAGAATAAAGGATTCCAAGGTTGGTAACTATAGGTAGAAATGATTCTAACTGTGCTCACGAATCCATTTATAATGAGACAGTTATTGGCTACATATTATAAATGATGAAAGAACTTAAAAGACAGTAGTGCATATGGGAAGATTGTTATCATTGAGCAACTAATAATAGATTCATAGTTGTTCAAAACATTTGTATGAACAAGATTCATGAAGGCCTAGATGCCACTTATTTAAAGTGGTGTGGTACTTAATAGGTGTCCACTCCTCTAGGAGGAAAAAAACACTATCAAGCACTAGAGAGTCGTGGATTGTGAAGGGACAGCATCTGTGCACCTGTATGCCTCAGTTTCCTTAATCACAAAATAGAAGCAAATGACTTCTCAATGTGGTACACAGGGTCAAATTAAATGAGATGACAGACAAAAAGATATTTGGGAAATCGAAGAGTCTCATTACATGATGTGGATTGCTCCTCCACATATGAGGTGGTTGCTGTTGTTTTTAGGTGCCGTGGAGTCAAGTCTGACTCATAGCGACCCTATGTACAGCAGATGGAAACACTTGCCGATTCTGTGCCAGGCAAACCATCTTATTTATGTTTAAGCCCATTGTTGCAGACACTGTGTCAATCCATCTGGTGGAGGGTTTTCCTCTTTTGCGTTGACCTGCCACTCTCCCAAACATGATGTCCTTCTCCAGGGATTGATCTCTCCTGACTACATGTTCGAAATATGTAAGACGCAGTCTGGCCATTCTTGCTTCCAAGGAGCACTATGGTTGCACTTCTTCTAAGACAGATTTGTTGGTTCTTTTGGCAGTCCAAATGCTTCAGTCCCATTTATTCTACTGCATGCCTAGGCAATTCAGTTATTTTGATGTTGGAGTTTTAAATGACCCGCTATCTCTACCAACCAGATAAATATCAATACATGATATTGATGTTCCAGATAAACTATCTTCAAATAAAGGAATTTCTAATCTCTGGGACTATGAGTAAACTACATGTTAACCCAAAATGCACCACTGGAGAAAGATGAGATGTTATAATACTGAAGAATCAAAGAACAGAAGTGACAAAAGATGAAAGAAGATCGAGGTGTCACCACAGGAGAAAATAAACATTTGCTGACAAATTTGTTTATGTCATTCTTTGGATCCTGACAGTGCCACTCACATTTTTACTATTAAGCAAAATGAACCTCAGAGAGAAGGAAAATCAATTTGTCTAAGCTCCTTTGATTGGATCTCACACTTGTTTTGACCAGCTCTAAACTCCTTTATGTTCCAGCGTGTTGCAAATTGAAAGAACATAAGCAGAAAGCCAAGGGCACAACTTCCCTAAAAACCATTCATTTCCTGAACAATTAAACTTAGTGAAGAAAAGACCATATAAAGAACAGAAAGAAGCAGGGAAGGAACTAGCAAAGGCAAGCGAAAGTTGTGGAAGGTGGGATGGGGAGGAGAATCAATGTAGAGAGATAAAAGGGGAGAGGATAAACTCTATGTAAAGGATGCAATTTCAAGAGTACATGGGAAAAACAGGGGAACATAACCCAAATATGCATTTGAGTTTTATTACATGTTAGTCAAAAGGTTCCACAAACCTTGTAAGTTGATGAAAGTGTGACCAAAAGTGATGTCATGGTTGCATAATGGAAAAAGCCAGTGCCGTATTACTCTGTACCCCACCATCATTTACCAATAAAGAGAGGAAAAACATTTCGTTTTTTCCCTTCTATGAGTACTCTCCCCAAGATATTTATTTTTAATATTTTAAATCTGCATTTTCCATGGCATACTCAGAATCTTGAGATTATACAGGTCTTGTTAAATTTGACCTATTTCTGAAATTCAAAAAGTCAATTTTACAGTCAACTGGTTCTTTAGAAAGGCAACAACATGGGAACTGACTTTTGGGGTGCTCCCTTCCTGAAGTCATGTCATTTATTTTAGCTGAATATCAGGCAATCAGAGCTGTATGTCCAAAGCTTCACTGGCCTAAATTCCTGTGTAAAATGAAGAAAAGATAGGATAGTAATAGCACCTTTCATTTGTCTATGATCTTCACAGTTTTAATTTGGTAACTACAAACTTCAAAATAGCTAGAGAGAACTGGGAATTCCATTTATGAATAAATCTAGTTAGAAACACTTGACAGACAGTCTGCCAGCTGAGGGAAGCCCCCAAACTTTGAAACTCACAACCACACTGAAACCAGAATGTGATAGGTTGTCAACTGCCAAAATCTAATAAACAGGTTCACTAAATGATAAGGCAAGTAGATAGACCCAAAGAAATGTATATAGGTGGTCATGTCTTGTCCCATGAACTAGCCCTGCTTTAAAAAAAATAAATAAATAAAGGCAAAAAGTTTTCTTTCCTCTTACATAATGTGTCTTCTGTAGAAATCAGGCATCTGCATGTGGCTGGCTGGCTGTTGGTTGGAGGCCATATCCTGGAGGGGCCATATCCCTTATCTTGCTTGAGACTTATGCACCCATTAGGTATCTAGAACTTTCAGAGACCATCAGGGCAGGAAGTAATAGATAGACTGGGGAGGCTTATGGCTTTCTTAGCATTTTGGGGTGCCTGGTATGAGAACATGGGAATGAGAGACACAAGACTGTCATGCAATGCCTCCACCATGGTAGACACAGCAAGAAGACTCTTGCCAGTGCCTGCTTTGAACTGTCTCAGCCTCCAGGACTATAAGAAGAAAGTCTCTATAAACTACTCAGTCTCTGGTATTCTGCTAGAGCAGCAGAAAACAGACTAAGACAGCATGTGCATGAAGTCCTCCTGATCTCGGTCAGCATGGATGTACATGGCCATCTGAGGAAGGTGTGAGCCTCCTCCATAGCTTCAACCACCTTTCACGCCATTTGGAATCTGCTCTCATTCTCCTACCCTACCATCAAAGCACATGGATAGGCCATTTGCCAGCATCAAAGCTGACTGCGGCAACTCTTCCTCTCGTTTCCTGTGATTACTCACAGTTATGAATTTTCTGCCCTGAGCAAGTAGATCTCAGCAACAGCAATTTTGCATTTCTAGCAGTTTCCATTTCCAGAAAGCAAACTAAGGACAGAGTAAGAAGAACACTTCTTCTCCCTCACATACACGGCAGCAATCTGCGAGAGGCAGCCATGACTACTGATGGCTGTGAGGTGAGGAAGAGCCTCAAACCCTCAAGTTCTGGGCTTTCCTTCATTCCCCCAGGCTCCCCAGGCTACGAGGATGGGTGTCAGTTCTCTCTGGCCAGCAGAGGTTCAGTGGTGCATTCACCTCTACTGCCCTGCAGTGTCCCCTTACCAAGGAGACTCTCTGAGGAGCAAGCTTTCTTCTCAGCAAAAGAACCAATCCAGTTCCACTGAGCATGAGCCAAATTTAGCCAAACTGGGCTACGCTTTGACCTGAGGGTCTGCCTCTGCTCTTTAATACCTGGTGACCCTGGGAAAAGCCACTTGATCTCTAAAGCCTGGAAGGAAGAAGACTCAGCTGGCAAAGGGAACTCCCAAGAGTATCTATATTTAGGGGAATGTATTTTAGTTAGCTTGTGTGTCACTGTGACAAAATGCCTAAAAGAAACAATTTATGTGAGGAAAGATTTGCTTCAGCTCACTATTTACAGAATCTCAGTCCATAACGATGGGGAGTCATGGTGGAGCAGCTGACAGAAGGGCGTGTGGCAGAGTACCTCTCATCATGGCATCAGGAGCAAGGGGGCAAGCTATTGGAACAGGGGCCCCATAAAACCTCCAAAAGACTTCTTCCAGTGGTTTACTTCCACCAACTAGGTCTTACCTCCTAGAGTTCCATAGGTCCTCAAGATAGTGCAATCACCTGGGGAGCCAAGCATTCAAAAACATGACCTTTGGGAGACATTTAGATTCAAACCATAACAGTGAGACTTAGTCAATGTGACTAATAAACACATGCATTGAAACCTTTGGGATGCCGCCTGTTAAGGCAGTTATTCCAGCCTGTAGTTCAAAGGAAAAAAGCCCTAAAGTTATTTCCTGGGCCCTTGGACCAGGAAGAGCTAGGCATATTCAAACAGATGAGGTTCCTCTTAACATAGCTGAGCCAGACATGAGCTCCTCTGGGTACAGTTATTGGATCATTCATTCATTGTGAGCTTATTCAGTGCTTGCTGCATGTCACATTTTTCCCCCTAGGTTTCTGGAGGCAGGTCTCAGGCAGAGAGATTTCAAAAGACATAATTTTTATGATCCAAGCAGAAGAAGATGAAGACCTGAGATAATGGTACCAGGAAAGAAGAGAAGCCCCTGGATATGATTGATTTCAGTACAAAATGTTCAGCTTGAGGACAACACAACCAAATTCTGGGGACACAAATAAACCACCTAAAATTTTCATGATATCCTGTGTCATTTCTTTCCTTGTAGTAAAACATAGGAATGTAGAGAAATTACACCTGAGTTATATTTACTGGGCAATGAACTTGCCTATAAATAATCACCTCCCCTAGAAATTTAGAAAAACATTTCAGTAGTGAACTCTAATACACATACACACACACACACACACACACACACACACACACACACACATATATGTGTGTATGTGTATATATATATACGTATATGTGTATGTATGTGTGTATGTATATGTATGTATGTATATATGTATGTATGTATATATACATATATATGTATATATGTATGTATATATACATATATGTGTATATATGCATGTATATGTATATATGTATATACATATACGTATACATGTACATGTATATGTATATGTATACATGTATATATGTATACATATACATATATACATGTATATGTATATATGTATATATACATGCATACATACATACATATATACATACACCCAGGGCCTCACATATACTTTACAAGCGCTCTACCACTACGCTGTAACCCTAACCCATTTTTTTATTTTTTATTTTGAGTCAAGGTCTCACTAAGTTATGCAGGCCTCTGGCCTCCAACTTATGATCCTCCTGCCTCTGCCTCCCGAGTTGCTGGGATTACAGGCATGTGCCACCTGGCTTGTACTCTTAATATTTTAGCAGAAAGGTGGAAATTCTTGCCAGTGGTTCTTGAAGGAAAGCTCTGATGTGGTTCTTTTGCACAAACTCAGCTTGGCCAAAGCAAAGAAACAATTGAAACATAAAATTAGCTGGTAAAATCCTAACCAGGCCTCAAAGAGTAGCCAAAGCCAGCTGTGCTTTTACCAGATTTCTCGCACATGGCATGCTTCCCGGATGACCAGGTTAACTGATTTCCTCTGTTTTGGAGGACCAGGGAGCTCCCTAACTTCCTTAGTAGAATCTTGCAGAGTAGCACCAAGATGAGAACCAGCTATTGAGGGATTAGACTTCATCTGGACCAGTCACCATACAGCCACACTCCACTCCCCTTGCCCACCCAAAAAATCTCATTGCTATGGATACAGCAAAGGGCACTACAACAAAGCAGAGACCCAGAGAGGGCTCTGGGCTAGATGTAGCCTGTACAGAGACTTGAGTCTGTCAGGGTGTCCCTGCATGCAAGTTCTTACGAGGTGTTGTTTGCTTTTTCTGTTTTATTGTTGTTGTTGTTGTTATTGTTGTTGTTGTCATTTTGTTTGGTCTTGTTTATGAAGCAAATTGTTATGAAGGCTGAGTGGGCTAGTGTCCTATTTCCCATCCATTTCTCAGCAAGCCTTGAGATCGCAGTAGATGGGTTTATCTGGAAGGAAACAGAACCCAACCCAACACAATTTCAACAGGTGTGTATGATTCACACAGAACGTACACAGATTTATTTTTGATTCTGTAAGAAACTAAGACTTGAACCACACAGGTTCTTTGCCCTTCTTCCCAGGGTTCAGTTTGAACATGAAGAGAGGAACATACAAGAAGATCTGATATACTTGACCATGGGGTCTGCACCCATCTGACCAAAAGTCCTGTAAGCCAAAAGCAGAGATGGAGCTGTCTTGGCTTCCCCTGTAGGCTAGATCACTCCAACTTTACCAGCCATGAGAGGAAACTAAAGACAGAAAATATGTGTAAGACCGACTTTAATTTGAAACTCGCCACTCCACTTTTCATCTGCCAATGTGGGCAAGGACACAGCAAGAAGGAAGAAGAATGTGGGAGCCCATTAATACTTCCTTTAAAATATATTACTTTATGATGGTGGAAAGCTCCCTGACCCAAAGATACAAATGTTTTAAATAAAAAAAAATCAGAATACAAAGTATAGATAACTTTGAGTAACACATAGTTGAGTTCACCTTTTTCTCGAGTCATTTTCTAACTACATTATATTGGGCAAGATCCTGAAACTCATCACAAGGAGAAGATAAAATGCCAACCTCACAAGGTTGACTGGTGACTTAAATGAGAGTGAAAGTCCCAGCTTAGCCATAGAGTAGCCATTTTATAGATGATCAGACTAAGTTGAATGAGGCTGGGATTTAGCTCGGTTGGTAGAGCACCACACTATTAACCAGTTTAAAGGCATCCTTTGCGCGCGCACCACACTATTAACCAATTAACCTGCTAATTCTGCTTAATCAGTTTAAAGGTCAAATAATATAACCAATTAACCTGCTAATTCTGCTTCTGTATGGGTATAAAAGACCCTTGCTTTTGCATTTCGGGGTCTCCGGTTCGAAATAGCTTGGTAGACCCCATCGCGATGGAACAATAAATCCTGTGCGTTTGCATCGACCTCGGACTCCGTCTCTCATTGGGAACTCTCTAGATAGATACGGTTTCTCTCTGGGAAGCTGAGTCTTACAAGAGCTTGTATCTGCAGCCCAAGTGACCCCAAGTCGTCACACCACAAATTTTGTGGTACTACGAAATTTCATAGTAAGGTGGGTGCTAACTGCTGCTCGCCTCAAATTCCTCCTGCAGCTGATTCTGTGTTGTGTGGCCTCTCCTATCTACTTCACTCTACCTCAGACAAGAAACAGCTTTGCCCTTGTTCCTTGGGGCACCAGGAGGAAAAGCAGCTGTGCACAGTAGGTCTGCACTGCGCTGCTGAAGGTTCTGGAGTGATGGTAGGTAAGTCAGGCAGAGCAGTCCACTTCCTCTTACCTTGACACCCTGTTCCATGGCCTTCCAGGCTCCCTCAGTAGTCCCGATCTCATTGCCCTCTCTCCTCTGCTTTGCTCTTAATAGGGAGTAACACACCCCCCTGACACACACACTTAAAATTTGGGGTATTACTGATTTTAAGTGGTTTTTGTTGTTGTTAGGTGCCGTCGAGTCGGTATCCGACTCATAGAGACCCTCTGTACAACAGGGGAAACACTATTGTCAGTGCTTCTCTGCTGTTCATAGGGTTTTCAATGGCAGATTGATTTTTGGGAGGGGGTTGCCAGGTCCTTCTCCCAAGCCTACAGCTTCTGGTGTTCCCCTGCGGTCTCCCATCCAGGTACTAACCAGGCCCGACCCTGCTTAGCTTCCGAGATCTGATGGGATCGGATGCCACAGGGCTACCGCTGCAGGCTTTAAGTGGTTAACTGGGAAAAAAACAAGAGAAGATTTGAGCAGAGAAGGGAGTGGAAAACATCAGAAAAAATGGATGTTTTTCTGTTCCTCACTTGCCCCCACCACAGAGACCCCCTTAGATGATGCCTGTCCCCTGAGGCTCCGCTCACTTGTGTCCTTCCAGCCAAGGCTTTCTCTATCTCAGTGTTTTCTCTTGTTCCCAGGTCCTGCAAACTTTCTCCCTCTTGGGCAGTCAGAGAGCAATTCCTAAGTCTCTGTTCCTTCACTTCTTGGGGTATTTCTCTTCTGTTCTAATTAACTAAGAAGTTCTCATATTTCAGAAATCTGACAACCCATAAAGATGTTTCCCCAGACACAAGAGGCCCAGGATTTGCACTCATTTTATTTATTGTTTCTCTTGTTTTCTTTTTCTGTTTGGAGGTACTGAGGATTGAAACCAGAGCCTTGCGCATACTCAGCAAGGGCTCCACCAACTGAGCTGCATCCCCAAGCCCCTTTCTTTCTTTCTTTCTTTCCTTCTTTCTTTCTTTCTTTCTTTCTTTCTTTCTTTCTTTCTTTTTTTCTTTAGATAATATTTCTCTAAATTGCACAGGCTGCCTCTGGCCTCAAACTCACAATCCTTCTGCCTCAGCCTCCCAAATTGCTAGGATGACAGGTCTGTACTGGAGTGCTTGGTCTACTTATTCCTTTACAGTTATTTTACTAGGGCTCCAGGAGGGTAGAGATAAACGTGTATCTATGTATGCCTCAATGGGCTGGGATTTAGCTCAGTTGGTAGAACGCTGCGCTGCAGTCTCTGAGGTCCTGAGTTCAATTCCCAGCACTGTAAAAATGGGAGAAGGGCCTGGCAATCCACTCCCGAGGCAATCCCGAAATGGCCAGCCATTGAAAACCCTATGAGGGTCACTATGAGTCGGATACCGACTTGACGGCACCTAACAACAACAACATGTATGCCTCATTTACCCCAAAGCCTAAAGACTTATTTGTCTAGATCTCTTATATATTAGTGGAAATCTGAAATGGCATTTGATCACTTTTTGGGAACACAAGTCTTTTTAAGATCCTGGTAATATTAGGACTACCTTCTTGTGACACCGAAGAATCTATTTTATTGTCATTGTAAAGACATCTCCAAATCTTATTACAAGATAGGGTGGACTTCACCTGCCTGGTGGGATCTAGCCCTTGTCAGATCAGCTGTAGAGACGTTGTGTGCTGCCCTTTCCTGTGTCTTGGGGGTGAGCTTCACTTTTGAGCCCGCAATTCCTACTTCCTATGGTCAGAGGCCTCCATAGCACCTAACAGCAACAACAACACAGTCAGAGGCCAGCAGGTGCGTCTTCTCTTTGCTGTGTTTCATCAGTCAGAAGGGATTCAGATAAGAGGTGCAGCATGCAGGTAGAAGGACTGAGGTGCAAAGAGCACCCACCTACTCGGGGATCAGACAGCTTTAGGGGAAAAGTCTAGCCATGTTCCTTGCTAATTGAATGACCGTTGGCAAATCACCTAACCTCTTTGAAGCTTATTTCCTGTAACTCTAAAAACGGACACAAGAATCACACCCTGGCAGTATTGTTGTGATACTTAACTAAGACCACATTCTCTTATCTTTTACTGAGTTACTAAGAGTTTTGATACTAAATAAATACTCCCAGGGTCCTATAGGTGGAGTGGGACATTCTTTACTGTGATCCTCTGGGCACATTCAAGCCATACCCAATTCCTCTCACATGGAAACCCAAACCCTTTTTCTGTTTCCTAACCTTTCTGTCACTACCCAATGGCCACCTCCATGGGGACCCAGTTCCACCCCACACACACAATCTCTGAGGGACAAAAGCTGACAAAACCCAATCCAGACTTGTTCCGGGGAGGTGTGGAGGTTTCTGAGACAAATAAACATTCTCTTAAAATCCATTGCCTTTCTCAACTGGATTGAAAATGGCTACAAACAGAAGCAGTGAAAATGTTACAGTGACACGGGCCAGGGGACGTCCCTGCAAGCCGCCTACACTGGTCCCCTCCCGTTCAGCCCCAGACGATCATTGTACTTGAGCAACAGAAGAGGCTGTGGAGCTCCTTCTGTGCTTCCAAGGTTTGCTCAACACTTCCCTGCACATTGTCTCGCTGATACCTTTGTGTGTGTCAAGACTTTGAGTTGGAGCCAAGCTACTAAAAAGAGCTGGAAGCACCCAACTACACACCTTTGGCTGGCGTTAACAGAGTCATGTGCTTTGGAAAGAAATCGCAGAGTGCTGAGTTAGCATAAACACAATCCATTCCCAGAGATCTGTGAGTGGATTAACCACTTGGCAGAACTTCTCTGCTGACCCCAGTATTTCTTCTTTTTCTTTCCATGCAGCAGGCTCCATTACTGCGCAGGAGCAGGAAGACTGCTGAGATTGGGGAACAGAGACTCCCGGGGCCCTACCAAGTGGCCTCTTTTTTTTCTTCTTCTTTTACAGTACCGGGGGGATTAAACCCAGAGCCTCATGCATCCTCTGCAAGCGCTCTACCAATGGGCAGCACCCCTAACCTGTTTTTTATTTTTTTATCTTGAGAGAAGTTCTGGCTAAGTCATGCAAGCTGCCTCTGGCCTCAAATTTGTGATCCTCCTGCCTCTGCCTGCCAAGTTGCTGGGATTACAGGCAATACCACCACACCTGACAAGTAGACTCTCAAAGGAGATTTGGAATCAAAGGAAACACTGATTATCCCCTACCCATAGATATGATATATTATTTGCTTCCAGAAGCAAGCCTACATTTTCCTTGATTCAAATTAACAAGCTTAATGTAATAGGTGATCTGTTTTACTAAGGCTAAAATATTAGCATTGGCTTAATAACAAGATGTATTTGCTGGGTTTTGTTTACTTGTTGGCCTACTTTTATTTTTTGAGCATGCTGAGTCATCAGTATATTTTCATCTGACAATGATCTATTATAATCATGAACCAATCAATGAAATGGTATACTCCAAAATAATAAGAATGCATTGAAGATCTCCACAGCTGATGCTACCTGTCTGGAGTTAAGCACAAAAACACCATCTGTCTGAGCCTTTCACATTCTTGCCATGGGCGTATTTCTGCCTGCTGTGACCTCGGTTGTTTGAGTTCAGCTTGTCTATCATTCAGGTGAGACTCAATTCTCCCAGCCTCTTTCCTCTTTCCACACTGCCAAAAACCTCTTCACTGTCTGTGACTCATTCAGTGCACTGCATTGTCATGCTGCTTTCACGCACAGAAATGCTTTAGTTATGCGCTGTTGCTCTGTTCACTTCTCATTAGCCCAAGAAATGAAAGTCGCGAGTGCATTCCGCTTCTGCAGTAATTTTCATTATGTCAAATCAGAATCTCATGTTGTGAAATGACTTCTGACTCTAAAACCTTATCCTACAATGCTTTCAATTGCACATTATCCTTGCTGAAGAAAAGACTTGTCTTTCTAACATGAATACAACGGTAATTATAAGTCAACTATTATCATTTTGACAACACCAACCTAATGTCAGCCAGAAAGACTTAGCAACACATTAAGAGTTCAGTGCTGTCACTTCAAGACAGGAATCACTCAGGACCAACACCATTGTCCACACAAATGCCTACACAGCCCAAAAACCTCATGGTAGAAACTGGTTTCCAGTGTATCATCCACATGAATCCAGTTAAAATAACGCTTTCAGGGCCGTCAGGAAACATTTTCAAGATGATTATCATTTGAAACAAGGAAATGTTTTGTGCTGTAAAAATTCTCCTAGAATTTTCCAGTCACCTAGCAAATGTGTGCAGCCTCCAATGTGATAAGCACTGCTGTCTGCCATCTCTACTCCTTGGATAAGAACCATCAGGAGAGAGGGGAAGCAGCTCTGACAGGGGCACCCAGCCACCTGTGGTAGGACTGGAACTCCCATCCACCTAGCTTTGTGTCTGCCTTCTGCTCTTGCATTCCAGGAAGTAAGTTTGGTCTCAGCTCAGCAGTTAGTAGAAAACAGCTCCACACTATCTGAAGACCCAGGTTCCATCCTCAGCACCACAAAAATGGGAGAAGGATGTGGCAATGTACTCCAGAAGCAATACTGAAACAATCAGCTATTGAAAACCATATGAGGGCTGCTATGAGTTGGACCAGACCTCACAGCACATAACAAGAAATATTGCTCCATTTAAAAAATGTATATATTGGCCTGGTGTGGTGGCGCATGCCTGTAATCCCAGTGGCTCAGGAGTCAGAGGCAGGAGGATTGCAAGTTCGAGACCAGAGGAAATCTGGGTAACTTAGCAAGACCCTGTCTCAAAAAGTAAAAAAAAAAAAAAAAAAAAGTATATATTCTCTGTATCTCCATGAAAATATGGAAACTTGGGGTCCCAAGCTCACATTATCAATTCACAGAGGATAATTTAGTTTTTAACAACCAGAGCTCCCTCTATTGGCTCTTGATTTGGACAGTGAAGTCTTGGGAAAATAAAATACACTAGTTCTTTTGAAATCGAGAAGGTATATATTTATTGTTGTTTAACGAGTCATTATTTGTCTGTGCAACGACACTAATTGTATCCTACTCATTCTATAGGTTCTAGAAAATTGTGATATTCCCACTTCTAAGAAAAACTTGCTTGATGTGATGGTTAATTTCATATGTCAGTTCCCTTGGGTTATTGGGGCATCTGGATATTTGTCAAACATTATGCTGGGTTTTTCTATGGAGGGTGTGTCTGGGTGAAATTCACATTCGAGCATGGACTGAGCAGGGCAGATCAACCTTCCTAGGGAGGGTGGGCTTCCCTGGAGTGTGATGGGTTGAAGGCCTGAAGCAAATGAAAATGAAAATGAAAGGGACTCCCGACAGACTGCCTTGACCCGGGACACTGACTCCCATTGGCCTCACACTGAAACATCCACTCCTTCTGTGTCACACGTCTACCGCTTCAGATTGGAGCAAACACTGCATGTCTCCTGGACCTCAGGCCTGGGGAGTCCAACTGGAACTGCACCACTGGCTCTCCTGGGTCCCCAGTTTATAAATTCAGATCTTGGGTTTTCTCAGCATCAGTAAGCAAGCATGAGGTAGCTCCTGGTGATACATCTCTTCATACACACACACACACACACACACACTCAGGTCAGTTCTATTTCTCTGAGCATCTTGATGAACATACTTGATTTCAAGGAACTTGAAAAGGAAAAAAAACATGGAAATTTAAAATGGTTGGATCCTGCTATTACCCGGGCTGGGATTTAGCTCAGTTGGTAGAGTGCTGCTCTGCAGTCTCTGAGGTCCCAAGTTCAATTCCCAGCACCACAAAAATGGGAGAAGGATCTGGCAATCCACTCCCAAGGCAATCCTGAAACAGCCATTGAAAACCCTGTAAGGGTCGCTATGAGTCGGACACGACTTGACGGCACCTAACAACAACTAACAATACTATTACCCAATCAGTAACAGTGCAGGAGGCTTCTCCAGACACCACCTGTCTGCCCCCTCTCTTGGGTGGTTTTGAATAATTAGTTGCCACATCATGTGGACAGGAAGAATATTAGAAAGTTGAGATCAGTGACCATAGTCATAACTGAGTTAAAACAGTACCATATAAAAGTATATCAACTATAACATGCATTCAATAAAAGTAATACTGATATCTACTGATGTC
>VMDO01027969.1:0-24559 GCA_007922755.1 Pedetes capensis
GTAGCCCATTTGTAAATTTTTATTTTGAGACAGAATCTCACTAAGTTATGCAGGCTGCCTCTGACCTCGAACTTGCAATCCTCCTGCCTCCACCTCCCTAGTTGCTGGGAATGCAGGTGTGTGCCACATTGCCTGGCCTTTACCTCATGCTTTTAGTATCTCAGGTTGGGATGAATTGTCCTGCTCTATATTTCTACAGCATCCTCAGAATTATCCTCTTCTAGCATGAAATTTATTATATGTATTATGTATATTTATACTTATGTAAATATTTTTATATATCACAGTATATTCCAGATACTCTTCTAAGTTTTTCATAATTATCAGCTCTCATAATCCACTTAGAAACTTTGTGACATATATTCTAACTACTTGCATTTTTGTTGAGATCTTCTATTCAACTGGAAGGCATGGATTGTGTTATAGTTATCTCTGTGCCTAGCATAGTGCCAGACACACAGTAAGTTTACAGCAAAGACTTGCTGAATAAAAGCATTTGTTCATTAGTGATGTGAACATCATTGAGAGTTAAGGTTGGTTTAGGTGGGATTGGGATAGAGGATCAATAGAGAGGGCTACCATATAGGGTTTGGAGAAGAAAAGGAAGAGAGGGTAGGAGCCATGCCAGGAGACCTTCTGTAAACAAAGGGCATCATAAGGGAATTGGCTTGCAAAGGGCAACAGGAAGGATAAAGGAGCAGCAAACACCAACAACAGAGGGAAGTTAAGTTTTACCTACTTCAGAGTTTTGTCTAGCTCATCTCTGAGGACAAGGCTGAGGAATGCAAGGCCAGGGAATTATATTTCCTAAGTTGCCAGGGAATCCAAAGACCTTCAGTCTGTAACAAACAAAGAATTACTAGGTCAAGGGAACTAGATGCCACTTCCACCCTTTGGTAGAATGGTAGCTAACTTGCCAAAAATCTGCGCATCTTCCCACCAATTAAAGGCTTCTGGGAAGGAAGATGTACCACCTCCCTTAATAGACTGCTTCAGAGTTTGTTGTTCCTAGTAGCTAAATGAAATTTCTGATAGATTATTGAGCTAACTTTTAAAATATCTTGTGTAGAGATGAAAAACAACTGATCAAAATATTCACTATATCCTCCATATTTATAAAGGATATTTTCTTAAAAAAATTTTTTTTGGTGGTACTAGAGGGTTGCACCTAGAGCCTCATGACTGTTTTGCAAATGCTCTACCACTGAGGTGCACCCCAACCCCTTTTTAAAATTTTTTATCTTGAGACAGAGTCTTGCTAAGTTATTCAGGCTGCTTCTAGTCTTGAAATTATGCCCCTCCTGCCTCTGCTTCTTGAGTCCCAGGGACTACAGATGTGTGCCACCATGCCCAGCTTAAATTCTTACAATATAGAAAATGTTCTATGGCTTAGCCTGGAAGTTAATAGTAGCTAACATTTATTTTTAGTTAAGCACTGCATTTTACATTGGGAAAAAAATCACATTTAGTCCTCACACAGCAATGTGAATTAGATACTATTAATAACCTTATTTTATATAAAAAATCTGAGTCTCAGAGATGATAAAAAATGTGTGCAACTTGTCAAATGAATGCATGAATATTTTTCATTCAAATTCTTACCACCTCCACCCTTAATATAGCCTGCAGCAGTACCACTGTGGCATCTGATCCCATCAGATCTTAGAAGTTAAGCAGGGTCAAGTCTGGTTAGCACCTGGATGGGAAACTAAACACCAGGTGCTGTAAACTTGGGAAAAGGACCTGGAAGCCCACTCCCCCCAAATAATCAGCCATTGAAAACCCTATGAGTAGCACAGAAGCATTGACAATAGTCTTTCACCTGTTGTACATAGGGTCACTATGAGTCTGATACTGACTTGACGGCACCTAACAACTAACAACCACCCTTAATAAAAACAGGACCATTGATTAGGGCTAAATCTGGGACCAGTTTTGAGAATTTATTTATTTGAAATGATGATTTCTGAGCCCCAAACCCAGAGATTCTCTTGCGACATGCCATTTCTTCCACAAAAACTGGAGATGAGTCAGCCTGTTGTTTTAAATTCTAGCAGCATATATAAACATAGCCTGTCTAGGAATTAATTGAATGTAAATGTTCATTTTTTACATGAGGCTGATTTAGAGATACCTTAACAGTGTTTATTTTTAGAATTACAAATTCAAACCTTGAGGTTTTACTTCATGCTCACTAGGACGTCTGTGATGAAATAGAGAAATACTAACAAGTGTTGGCCAGGATGTGGAGAAAAAAGGAAAGCTCAGTACATCACTAGAGGAAGTGTAAATTAGTGCAGCTACTTTGGAAAACAGTTTATGGTTCCTTGAACAGTTAAGCACAGAGTTACCATATGACCCAGCAATTCCACCTCCGTGAATATACTAAAAAGAACTAAAAACACACGTCTACACAAAAACTTATACAAAGTTTATCACAGCATTATTCATAATAGCCAAACAGTAGTAGCAACAAAAAGGTCCATTAGCTGATGAATAAACAAAATGTGGCATATCCATACAATGGAATATTATTCAGCTATAAGAAGGAATAAAGGAATGTTACAGTGCATGGATGAGCTTTGAAAGCCTTGTGCTAAATGAAAGAAGCCTATTATAAAAGACCACCCAGTACATGGTTCTATGTATAGGAAATGTCCAGAATAGGCAAATGGACATAGGTGGAAACTAGATTACTGCTTGTCTACAGCTGGAGGCATATGCAGAATGGTAGTGACTTGTAAAGAGTATAGGTTTTTTTTTGTGTGTGTGGATTGATGAAGTTTTTTCAAAACCTGACTGTGGTGATAGGAGCACAGCTCAGTGCATATGCTAAAAAACATTGAATGGTATGCTTTAAATGGGTGGAGTTTTAGAACATGAATTATATATCAATAAAGCTATTTTTAAAAAGTGTTTATTCACCTTTTCTCCCAATAACAGCTACTGATATTAGACAACTTGATAGGCTACCATAGAAGCGATGCGAGAGTTTAGTTGTGCCTTGTTTTCTTCAGCACCTTTCACCTTAGCTAATTGATAGATATAAGGCAAAAAATTAAAATAATTCTCACTGGGGAACAGAAGTGTTTATATTTTCCTTGGATTATAGTAATGCCATCACAATGGACCATCACTAAGAATTTACATAAGAAGGAAGAAGCTGGAGAATTTCCTTTCTTCCATCTTCCAGCTCATTTAACAGCCTCATGCCTTAGATTCTTAGGCTTAGAAGCTGAAACCATTTCCTTGACCCAATGGCAGCAAAATAGTAAGTAATGCCAAGAACTGATTTTATGGAGGAAGCTTCATCTCCAGGGAATTAGATCACAGAACTGGCCGAACAACTCCCTCACCCCTCAACATACATCCCAGATATTTCCCAAGTATGGGAAACTATTCTCAAGACTTTATCTTATCAATACAGCAACATCCCCTTGAATACCAAGTCCTCTTCTTGTTCAGAAGAATACAAGCTATTCTGAATGTCAAAAAGATATGGGAAATATGTTTATACTCACACTTGTATGTAACCCAACTTCAATCAGTGGAGTCTCAAAGGAGCAAATGCATCAGCACAGGGACCATTCTCAATTACATTTTAAATCACAGCTGGATAATTGAAAGGCCTATCTCCAACTCAACAGCTGAAACAGAGGGAGGCACAGTGTGAAATGAGCAGTAGAAACAGTTATTCGGCTCCAGGTGGGAAAAATGGAAAGCATGAGAAGAAAGGAAATAAACATTGCATGTGAATGTGTGCAGAAAATTCCCCATTTTTCCAGAAAGATGAGTCAGAGGCTAGGGAAGTGGGCCATAGTCTGGTAAGAAACAGATGATCACAGACCACCCTAGAGGGTGGCATCCCATTGGCCTTTAGTGTTTCCTGAGGTCAAAACAATAGGTCTTTATTACTAAAATGTAGCCAAATCTGTCATTTTTTTCAGAATGTTAACTATCTTACAATATAACCATAGTGAAGATTCAAAGGTTTTTTGCCATGACTGTCTGTGTTTACTGACCATTCCTCCTCTGTCCTGAGATCTTTGGATGATAATTTGAGAAATGTTCAGGCAGAGAACTACTTTGAAGGTGCATCCATCTGTATTCTCGACTAGTTAGATATAGGATGAGAGAGAAGGTGAAGAGTCACAAAAGCTCCTCAGTTTTTACTGCAGAGCTTTCCATGTGCAAAGATATTTAGATATAGGATGAGAGAGAAGGTGAAGAGTCACAAAAGCTCCTCAGTTTTTACTGCAGAGCTTTCCATGTGCAAAGATGAGATTAATTTTACTAGTTCTCCAGAAGTTATACAAATGCCAGTGGGTAGAGCATAGGCAAGAGACGGAGGGGCTTTAACCAGTTGTGCACTGCCATTTCCAAGTTGATGCTTCACTTACCTGTTTTCACTTAACATTATGAAGATGCTTCTTTAAAGCACAATTGTTTGAAAATAAAATATATCATCCTGGAAGGGAAAAAGCATATTCCCAATGAAAATATTCAAGGAAAGGCTATTTAGCCACCCTTGGGGATGATGTAAAACAATGATTCTCAAACTTTAAGGTGTTGGGAATTCCCTAGAGGGGACAGTAGGTCTGGGAAGGGTCTGAGAGTCTGCACCTCTAAGAAATTCCCAGGTGCTACTGGTGCTGGCCCATCATGTATTTTATACATATATTTTATTCTGAACCATAAGCAAAAAAGTTGAAAAGCTATGATTATGGAGGACGCTAGTACTAACAGATTAATTTGATTAATTTGGTAACTGCTTAGGCTCCTTACTTTCACATTCTCCCATTTTGTGCAATCACCTGCCTCTTATTCAAATCTCTTACTATAGCTTTTAGACAACATCCAGTGGTATAGGCATCATTAAGTCTATTAACTTCATCCTCAAATTGGGAACCCAATATGGGACACATGGCAATGTGTTTTGCAAACATATGTCATTTCCTGTAGTTAATGCTATGATAAAATAGCCCTGTGATAGTCTCCCTGCTTCAAAAAGGGAGTTTTTATTCTTAGTTTTGTTATTATTTGTTATTAGCTTAATTATAAGGGGTGGTTAACATCAATTTGTTGATTATAGGCAAAGCTATTTGGAAGTAAAATAAGAACCTAAAGGAGTTAATACTATCTCCAGAGTTACCTTATTTACAAGGGTGTAACTCAGATTCTAAATAAATCTGGTTCATTATTTTTTAACTGAAATGAAGATTGTGTTTGAAATTCAATCAAGATGCAATATCACTTTTATTATTGCCCTAATTTGTAATTTGTAAAAAAATGTATTAGTCTGAAAGATTATAGGCTTCCCTAGGGTACCTGTATGTCTAGAATCACAGTGACACACACACACATAGTGATAAATTTAGTGTGGGAGCACAGCAACCAGGGACAAAGGGAAACAGATGCAAATGTAAAGAATGTTTTAATAAGGTAGTTCAGTTTGGAGTTCTACTACTTCAATAGTCAGACAGGCAAGTTTGCTGTCTTGTAGTAGTTACTAATATATGACTTCTCATGTTAGCATTTGAATTGAAGGAGTTAGATTCTACGACTCTAGTTCAGGTGACTTTACTTATAAATACCTGGCACTGTTTGAATTATATTAATTATAAAAGTACATGTCATGTTTAAAAGTCATATAAAATGCTTACTACTTTTGTATTTTATAATTGCCGTTTTTCATTGCCAGACAATTGCTCATCTAAAAGCACAAGTTGTTATTTCAAATACCCTATTGGGTAAAATCCACAAAATATTTACTTTAAAAAAAAACATGCAAATCAAATCCAATGTAATGACTACCAATGTCATAGCATCTAATTGGATCTTAAGCCATTTCTACAAAATTTGGATGTTTTGATGCAGAAAATGAAATGTGGGAATGGTAGCCACTGAAGCTCAAAATGAATCAACTTTGGAGAAAAACACAAATAATTAAATGCCCTTGACAACATCTAAGTGAAACTCAGAGACTAACCTCTCTGGACTGCTTCTTAAACATTCTACTATATACTGAATTTATCTTTACCTACTAAGCATAACTGAGCAATATGCTAAATATGTTAGGAAATACAGGGGAAATAAGAATTGAATCCTGCCCTGAAATTCCTTTCGTTGATTTTCCTGAATTGCTAGAATTGCACAGAAGGAAGATCATATGGATATATATTCCATTCACTTGTGCAAATTTGCATTAAGTTAGTGGGAGAGTCTGACCTTCTGTTCGTATTCTCTATTACATTACTATTTAACATATCCCTAATATAGCTAAAAATCAAATTACAGTCCATGTTCCAAGGGACTAACAATTAACCAGCTAATAAACTGTCTTCTGTTGTTAAAACTCAAACTACTTGTTTATATGCCAGGCTGTGCTTTGATTACTGGTCAGTAAGAACTCTTCTTAGCAAAACAAACAAGCAAAAACACCAACCAAAAACCCAAACTAAATTTCATAATGTGATGAAATTTCACAAGTTTGATATCTTGTATCAGTGAGCTAAACTGAACTGATGTTTCCATACTGAAACACAGATAATACTGTCTAAACTGAACATATAGCTCATTAAGTCATTTAGAGTTGGCCTTTAAATAGAAGGACACTTCGTGGGCATCTTAGTTGCCTACCTTACTTCAAGTAATGGCTAATCTTTGGATGTAATATATGGACCTGTTTCATAGTTATAGTATTTACCTTTGGATGATTTATTTTGAATTTTACTTGAGTCACAAAAAGAAATAGAAACCGTGAACAAATGTAGATACTTAGCATTAATAATATTCTTCCTTCAACATATAACTAAGGATGGTTTTGTGATTATAGGTAGACTGCACTTAAATCTGAGGAGCAACTGTTCCATGGTGCGATGGATTTTGTGTTGCTTATGGAGGGTCTTAAACTGTCTAGATATGCTAGGATTTTCAGTCTGAGTCATTAATGTTCATTTAATTACACTGATATAAATTTGTTCCCTTAGAAATTTAATAAAGCAATAAAAAAATCTGAGAAGCTTGCTTATTAGTGAAATTAAACCTTTCCTTGAGTTAGGTGTACAATAATAAAGTTAAAGTCAGCTGGGTGTCAGACAGCTGTGGTGATGCTCACCTGTAAGCAATCCAGGAGGTGGAGGCAGGAGGATGATAAATTTGAAGCCAGAAACAGCCAGAGATTCTGTCTCAAGATAAAAAATAAAAAAGGGAGGGGTTGCATCTCAGTGGTAGAGTGCTTGGAAAGTGTGCATGAGGTCCTGGATTCAGCCGTCTAGTACCACAAAAAAAAAAAGAAAGAAAAAATAAAAATAAATAAATCAGCTATGTGTCAGTTGCCTGCAGCCGTACCCCTGTGGCATCTGATCCTGTCAGATCTCGGAAGCTAACCAGGGTCAGGCCTGGTTAGTACTTGGATGGGAGACCACCAGGGAACACCAAATACTGTAGGCTTGGGAGAAGGACCTGGCAACCCCCTCCCAAAAATCAATCTGCCATTGAAAACCCTATGAACAGCAGAGAAGCACTGACTGACAGTAGTGTTTCACCTGTTGTATACAGGGTCGCTATGAGTCAGATACCGACTCCATGGCACCTAACAACAACAACAACGTCTCAGTTACCACGCTGAAAAAGAATCCATGAAGATCAATAACCCAAGAAATGCCACATCTGTTTAACCAATTCATGCTAGACATATTGAGTGATAATGTACTATACATCTCAAATACTATTTACAGTATAATAATTTTTTCAACCATCTATTATAAAAGTGTAAAACTGAAAAATTTCAGGTCCTGGAAAAGACCAGTCGTGGAGATATTTGGAGTCCTGAATCCATTCATATAATACATTAGTAAATTTCTACATAAGAGATTTCCAGGGACTGTATGTAAAGAAATATTTTTAAGCTGAAAATATTCAAAGCTAGAAAATATAAAATCCATATTCAGTACTCCATTGTTAAAATCTCACTATTTTACATACTTATTAGATAATTCACTGCAATCAGTCATTGAAAACCATAATAGGCTTACTATTTGTTGGACCTGACTTGATGGCACCTAACAACAATTCACTGCAATATGTCACATATGTATATGGAAGACTGCTAAATATATAAACATATTTCTTTGTATTCTACTATTTTTCTCTTACTGGCATCTTGGTGATGGGAACTACCTATTCACAATATATGTATAGCCAATGATTTTTCTTTTCTCCAAATTTCACTTCTAAGGTATTTTTCAGTTTCAAGTCATATGCAGGATGGACAGAAAGAAAAACAGAGCCTTTTATTATTTTCAGCTTTTCCAAGTCATAATTAATTGGAGAAGCACTTCTTTAACCATCTCTTATGAATGTGGGGCAATAAGAAAAGAAAACTAGTTTATTTTTATCTTTGCAACTTTCCAGCTGTTATAAAAGAAGCATTTTATCCAGATAAAGAATACACACAGACACACACAGACACACAGACACACACACACACACACACACACACACACACACACACAAATTGAATTGTAATTTTGACTTTCAGTCAACACAACAGTGAATTATAGCGGAACAAAATGTTCACAATAAAATCTCTTACCAAAGTAAGACTCAAAGTACTAAGTTGGTATGGATTCAGCTATGGTTCATTAATCTTTCTGGCAAATGCAAGAGCAAAAGATAAATCAGGAACCACGACAAACCAGAAAGCTCCACAGCTCTCTAACTTTAAAATGACACAAAATATAAAAATGACATTTTCCGATGCGTCCAAACACAGATTTTTTACATTAATTCCTTCTTCTGTTACTTGTTGTAGATGAAGACATTGAGGCCCAAAGACTATTAGCCAGGTCACAGGGCCTGAGTAGTGCCAAATCCTGACTTCAAGGTTAGTACCATTTCCTCTAGGATCATGGAAATGGCAAGAACTCAGGAACTGAAGGTGGGAGGAGGGTGAGTAAAATTCTGTAGCAGACACTGCACTTTAGGCAGTAATTATGGAGTGTATGCTAGTTTCTCTTGCAAAAATGTTGTCTTCGTCCTTGTTGTTGGGTGCTAGCACTGTAAAAGTGGGATAGGGATGTGGCAATCCACTCTTGCAAAAATAGGGCCATAGATAAAAATTTAAAATTGTATTTTAATGATCGAAATGTTTTCTGAAGCTTGAGATGGGTATGAGGGAGGCAGCAAAAGGCCAAAATCAAACCTGGCAAAATCTCTGTATGTTGAAATAGTATCCTGTAATGTGAAGTAAATAAAACAGAAAGTAGAAAGACCTTGATCATCCTTGGCCTGTTATCTGAAAAGAGTTCATTACTTGTTATCATTTACACAAATTAATTCACCTCCTTAACTTTTTCTGGATAAGGAAGGCTATTCCATATTTACCACACTTTTCTAGAGATCTGGCAACACAAAGCAAGTCGTTTTATGCTATTTTCCATTAGAAGATAATTATGAACTTTGTACATCCCTTTCCATTTGTATTCTTTTAAAAGTTAACCTTAGCCTTGTACATGTTGTTTTGTTTAGCGTCCTTGTGCCTGGTTTTAATCTTAAATAAAGGGACAAGAAATGCTACTCTTTTTTTCAAAGGGGGAAAAATCTGAAAAGCCACTTCAACAAACCCAAATACTGCAATAGTTTTATTCCACTTCAATAAGCTTTCCTACTTGTTAGGAGCTTTGATTCGAGCTAACAAGGTTATCAGATTGTATGCCTATTGTCCCGTTATGACTTCCTTGGCCGAGTTCCTGCAGTAAACAGTGCTGATGTGATGTTTTGTTCAGGCGGCAGCACAAGAGGGAGCAGAAGGAGGAGGGTCTGTGGAGAGGGACAGGGTCACAGAGCTGTCAAGGCCTTCCCAGTGGTAGAGCCCTAGCAACTGCTACCTACGGTCAATTCTAATCAGTGCTTCAATGTGCTGACCTTAGGGCCAGGTCCCTTTCAGCGGCCCGGATATGGGGACTGCAACTCTGTACGCTTTGTTCTTTTGAAGTGAATGCTGAGCGTGGTGAGCAGAAGAAATAGAGTGAAAGAGGGCGAAGAAGACAAGCGAGGAGAAACATTGAGTCTGGCCAAGGTGGAAAGTGCTAAGACCTCAATTCAGCATAGACCTATTTCTTTTTTAAAAAAATTAATTCTCAATTCACATTATCACCCACTGATTTGCTTCAGGTAAATTCTCCAGTAGACGAAGGTGATCGTATTTAGCAGAGGAGTTTAAATAAAACATTATATGAAGCCTTATCTAATCAGCTAATGAAAAATAAAAGACATTTTCTCATATCTTCCCAGGGTTCTTTAATGTCCTGTCATGTCCCTACTGTTTTTTGTCAAAAATGCAGTCATTGCAGTCTGAAAAAAGTTGATTGAATAACCTATGTTTCAGACACTTCTTTATACATTGTTGTCTCAGCTAAAAATTCTAAATGACAACTGTAAAAAAAGGTGGTGTATTAGTTTCCTATTGCTGCTGTAACAAATTACCACTCACTTAGTGGATTGTTTTAACAATACAAATTTATTCCCTTACAGTTTTGAAGGTGAGAAATCCAAAATGGGCTTCACTGGGCTAAAATTGAGGTGTTGCCTCAGTCCTTGATTCTGGCAGCATTCCTTTAGGAGGTCCCAGGGGAAATTCAGTTTATTATCTTTTCAGGTTGTAGAGACTGCCTCATTCCTTAGCTGTTGGTCTGTTCCATTTTCAAAGCCAGAAGTGGCCAATTGAACCTTTCTTATGATGCCATTTCTCTGGTTCTGCCTCTTCTGCTTCCCACTTCCATGTTTTAGAGATGCTTGTGACAACATCGTGTCTACCTAGATAGTCCAGGATAATCTCTTTATCTTAGAGTCAGCTGGTTGGAAACCTGATTTCCACCTGCAATGTTAATTATCTACTGACAGATACCACAGCATATTCACAGGTTGTGGGCCTAGTATCCTTTCTACTACCCATAATATAGGTAGAAGTAATGAACATTAATAGGGAATTTCCATAACATGATTTCTTTTTTTTATTAGTAAATTTTTAGTTAGTGTATAACTTTAATGGTTTTCATTGTGATATTTCCATATATGCATATCATTGCACATTGTTCTGTATGTCATAAATTTTAATTAAATTAACACTAAGAAATAACATTTGCTAGAGGAGATGTTGACAAGCTATGTCAGGCAAATTTCAAATACACATGAATTAATCCAGACATTTTCACATTTTCCATTTCGTCCTTTAGTGTACGAGTGTGTAAAAACACAGTTTCAGAGCTGGGTATGGTGGGATATGCCTGTAATCTCAGCCTTGGGAGGCTGAGGCAAGAGGATTGATGCCCACTTGAGGCCAACCTGCTCTACATAGTGAGGCCTTGTCTCAAAAATATAGGAAAAAAATAGAGTCTCTTTTAAGCTCAGATTATTCAGTTGTTTGCCAAACTAAGTAGCTTTTGATAAAAAAGAATCTATTTACAGAACTGAATTTCAAAATACTTACACAGCCCCTACCATGTAACATGGAGGCACTAGATAGGGGAGATACGATACCATTATAACAAGTACTGACATGCCCTCACAAGATTATATGATGGGTCTACTCATAACTAGAAATGGATTCCTTTGTTTAAACCTATGCTACCTTAATCTTCATTCAAAATATGTAGCAAAGAGAAGACAGTCTTTTGTCCAAGGTAGACTTTTTGCTAGAATACATTGAAAAACGAAAGGATTTGATTATATACCCAATGGTTTTGAGAAACAGTCTTAAGTTCTTGTTTTATTCCATTAGCTGTTCTGAGATATAATGGAATTTATCTACCCAGTTATTGAATTTTTGTGCAATTTTTTCCCTTGGGTTAATTAAATTCCAATGCAGTGTGTTTATCTTCATTTTTGAGGTAGCTCATTACAAGTGTCTTTGAAGTATTCTGAGCCAGATTCATGCTGACAGTTTTGAGGTAGAAGTTCCTGCCTTGACTAGAGCAGTAGATGTCTAAGAAACAACTGTAATTCTTGTCTTACACTCCTTAAAATTATTTTCTATACTTAGTTGACCTATCAAAAGACAGCTTGTTTTTGTAGTACTTGAAGGTCGAACCCAGTGCCTTGCATATAATTTGTGAGTGCTCTATCACTAGGTTGCACCTCCAGCATATTTTTTATTTTGTAACAGGGTTGTGTTAAGTTATGCAGGCTACCTCTTACCTTGAAGTCGTGATCCTCTTGCCTCCACCTCCCAAAATGCTGGTATGACAGGCATGTGCCACTGAGCCCAGTCTTAAATACAACTTCTTGGTATGATATGTATCTGCATGATAGACTCTTTTGCTGGAAATTTTTCTGTGAATTTATTTCCCACCACTTCTCACTTGACACTTAATATTTCCTGAATTCCTATCAGACTTCCCATACTGCTCTGTACAGGCCATGCTGTGTCAAGTATCAGCCTTTCCTTATTGTTTCCTCAGCTTGGAATTCCTTCTTCAGCTTCTTTATTTGATTCATTCCTATCTGCATATTAAGACTTTACTTAGGTATGTCTTCTCCAAATTTTTTTCTCTAACTTCACACTCAACCTATATTGGGTGGTGATACCCTTCATCTTTTTTAGTGTTTATACTCTTCTTGACTTTGTGAATGGGAGGTCTTAATCTCTACTATTTCTAGTAGTTAGAGAGGATAGCTAATGGAAAACATTTAAGAATTTGTGGATGACTCCCTAAGGTAAACCCTGTACTCTTGATTGGAGAACAACTAAATAAGAGTGATATTCTGCAACTGGATCAGAGCCATGAATGTCCAATCTGTTCTTAAGTCATGAATAGACCAATGGGATATCAGAAGGGTCAGGGAACCAATCTTCAGACTTTCAACCTATACTACTTCCCTCAGATTATTATGTGCTCTGTGAAATGGGAGTATTGCTATTTAAAAATGGGGTCATATCTTCTTTCAGCCTTAGTTTCATTAAAGTTGACCATACTAGTCATTTCAGTCTACCTAAATATTACCAGTAATTTAAAAGGACTTGAAAATATCAAAATGGTACTGACAGGGTATAAGTAGAAGTAGTTTCCAAATTCTTCTTGTGGGGCGCACACCTCCTGGTCCGGCCTGGAGGTTTGGACGGGTGGTGTCGCCGTGCACACAGATACTAAACACAATTCACTCGGGACCCTCGGGTGAGGGGCACGGACTCCTGCGGCCCTCGGGACCCCAGAGGAGACGGGAGAAAGGAAAAGCCTCAGGTGCTTTTGCCTTCCAGGGGCAAACACCTGTGTTGGTGGTCTTGGTGGTCATGAGGAGACAGCTGTTGCTTCATCAGTGATCAGATGGAGAGCAGGTTCTTTCCTTGTTGACGATTGCGATGGGAGAGCATTTTTTTCCTCACCGAAGTTCTGGGGGAGAGGAGCGGAAGGAGTGTTTCCTCATTGATGTTCCGGGCAGGAACGGGCGAGAAGGCCTTGCTTAGCCTATGGTGTGGGAAAAAAGGCGAAAAAGACCTAAAAGGGCAAAAAAGGCGAGAAAGGATCGAGCTGCCTCAGTGCCGCTCCTTATATAGCTCGCCCACGGAATGGCCTAAGCCAATCAGCTTTCAGTCCAATTGTCCAATCAGGAAGGGTTTTGTACAAATGTGCAACCAAGTCACTTTCATTTTCCTTAGATTTCTAATTTACAAACCAGACATTCAAAAGCCATTTTCCCAGTTTGGGAGTTTTTGCCAATTTCCTCTCAATTTTTCCCTACACTTCTAAACTCACCTCTTTAAATAAGTGGCATGCTAAAATGGAGAAAATCACTGGAACATTTTTCTGGTCTGGGATTTTTCACATGACCATTATATTAGTTACTTTTCCTTGCTATGAAGCCAATGCCTGACATAGCCATGGCTCATAGTTTGAGAGGGTTCAGTCTATTGTGGTGAGGAAGGCATCCATAGCATCTTAGTTCACATCATGGTGGACTAGGAAACAGAGAAGACAGACCAGAAGTAGACAGGGATAAAATATTCCAAGGACATACTACCAGTTACCTACTTCCTCCAGCTAGGTCCCACCTCATAAAGTTTCTACAACTTCTGAAAATAGTACCATTACCATTCAAACACATGAAACTTCAGGGGACATTTCACATTCAAACCGTAACAGTCATTAACATGAATCATATAATGAGAGTCCTCTTAGATGGCCACCACATTATTGACTAAATTAGATGATATTGTAAGTGCTGGCTTGAAGATTAGAACTGAATAGAAATTGGATAAGCTGGACATATCTGGTGACAACTGATAAAAGCTATAGTTGATTTTAGCTTCACTAATGTTCTCTCTTCATCTAAGCTGATAATCCCACAGTTGATGGGGCCAACTGATGGAATTTCTATCTCATAGCAATATAGAACATCTAAGCTTCTGAGGACCTGCAGCAGTACTACTGTGGCCTCCAATCCCATCAGATCTCAGAAGCTAAGCAGGGTTGGGCCTCGTTAGTACTTGGATGGAAGACCACCTGGAAACACCCGGTGCTGTAGGCTTGGGAGAAAGACCCGGCAACCCATTGCTAAAAATTAATCAGCCATTGAAAACCCTATGAATAGCAGAGAAGCACGACAAATAGTGTTTGTCCGTTGTACACAGGGTCAGTATTAGTTGGACACTGACTGGATGGCACCTAAAAACAACAGCAACAAGCTTCTGAGAGGAACCAAGATACTAAAAAAAAGCACTCATTCACCTCACTTAGTATGCACCAAACCTACTAGCAAGATGGTGGGACAGAATTGGAGCCAAGGTCTCTCATTCTCCTGCCTTCTCAGCCAACTATTGGGAGGAACAGCTATGGTATATGTGTGTATGTGTATATGTATGTATGTGTGTGTGTGTAAATCATTCTCTTCTGAAAAGTACAACCTGAAGTAAAAGAATCTGAAAGACATCTGTAACTGGCCCTATAATCCAATAATGCTTTTAGTTATATAAAAGTAGGAAATAAAATAATGCAAACTGGTTTATAGTAGGACTGGTATACAGAAAAATGCTTTATATTGAGGAAAACAAGGAAAAAGTGTATGCAGCTGAAACTATTTTTATGAAATTGAATTTTGTAGAACTTTTTATATCAAGCTTAGATCTGTATGAGAATAATTATAAGAAATCTCTTCAATTATTAAAATATAATTCTATAATTCATTCTTTTTCATTCAAATGTACCTTGTCCTTGCTACAACTGTATGAGTAATTTTATAGTCTTTCAGTATACTCATGAGTAATAGGAACATTTAGCCTAAATCCAAAATAAAAGCCTTTGTTTAGTGGACGCATTGAGCTGTGCTGGACAGATGAATGTTACAACTCTCTACTTTAGCCTTTGGCAATGAAATAGGAGATCTTTAGAAGGAAGGAAATTGTCACTATGGACCTAAGAGATGTGTCTTTTATTTAAACGTAGGGTCAATTTAAGTTACCTTGGGAGAGTTTAACGACATTTTCTCTTCTCTACAAAATGGACCGTGGGGAGCGAGATGAGGCACGGAATTTTGAATACCAATAAGTAACTTCATGTGATATGACTAGAGCTTTTTAAATGTAAAGGCCAGTATCCCAAATTCCAGTTACTTTAATGAAAGTTAACTATAATAAAATATGGCAAAGTATAGTTTTTCTGGTCCTTCATCAATTACAAATTACTAATAACGAGTTCTTCCACAGAGATCATTGAAAACTGATAGTCTCACTAGTGTCTCTGAGGCTCTGAAACATTTTGAAAGTTTTTCCAAATTGGCAAAGAAAGATGAAATGCCTTCAGTATCATTTGAATCTTAAACATACTTCATAAAATTTAAATGCTTTAAAAATTGAGAATCCAAGTGTAGCACAAAAATATAATACTTTTAATTTACCAGCTTACTTGACTAATTATAATTCTAAAGTCACAAGCAGATATAAAGTACAAATTCTTTTCAGAATTTAAGATAGATTTACCGAGCATCTACAAAGAAAGTGTGCTAGATTCCTTTTAAGATACAAGAAAAGGAAAAGATAAGCCCTTTCAGGTCTTCCTAATCTTGTGGGAGAGAAAAATATATGCACAGGTAACTACAACAAAATATACTTTTATTTATTCATTTTTACAGTACCAGGCAGTTGAACCGAGGGCTTCACGCATGCTAGACAAGTGCTCTCCCATTAAGAGCCATCCCAGCACCTTTTTAATTTTTCATTTTGAAACAACAGTGTCACTAAGTTGTGCAGACTGCCTCTAGCCTCAAACTTGCAATCTTTCTTCCTCAGCATTCTGAGTCACTAGAATTATAGATGTGCACCACAGCACCCAATCTAAAAGATACTTTTAGACAAATGTCTTAAAATACATACATATATGTGCCATTGCTACAGAACATCAGAATTCAAGAATATTTTAAGATATCATTAGTGAATATATACAATGGTGGTGATATTGCAATATGTCTTAAAAAGAACACTATCTTAACCCATCCCAATACTTCAATTTTGCCATGAGTTGTGGGCTAACAAATCCCTTAGATTGATAACATAGTTGATAATTGTTAACTAGATGTTTTAGTAATTGAATGTCTATGGCCAATAGCATCCACTTTATCTCCAGGACTGACTGATTAGTTGTCTCTGAAGGTATTCTCCTTCTCTGTGAACCACTAAATTCTTCTGAAGCTCTACACTGTGTAAGACTGCCAGCATTCTCAGTTGGTAGAAGGGCTGTCTCAGTCATAGCAGTACTTGTGCTACCTTTCCAGAATGTTACTATCAGCCCTCATGAAGCATCTCTTAGCAAATTCTATATACTTACATCAGACAAATCATATACTTCACTTAGCTGTATTTATTGTGAGTTCTTAACTTGCTAAACTTTAGATGAAAAATTGGAAATGTATAAAAGGCTTGAGTGGTTATAGAAAATGTTGACACCTTAGCTGAATCTACTTTCTACTTTAAGCTTTTAATTCTAATGTCATCAATCTGTCAACTGTTAACTTCTTTATGCATCAGTTTTTTTGTGTGTGTTTACCAGGAACTTCTTGCTATTCTAGTCCATGGAAAGAAGGTTCCTATTATATCACCAATAGATATGTTATATAGTCTGTCATTATTTTCTCTATGTCTTTATTGAAAATGAGGATGGATATTTTGCCATATGTATTTTGGCTACAATATTATATTCATCTGTAGGCTGGTTATTCTCTATCGTCTCTCAGCTCCATTATCTTCCCTTCTCTGTCCTACTCTGTTCCCAGGAGTTTCACCAATGTGAATGAATCTCTTGGATCTCCTTGTTGGATGGCTTTGGGTTGGATAGTGGGAATCATTAGCAGGCAATCAGAGGATGGGAGAAGAAAGAGAGAAGTCAGGATATTTATTCTCTGCTTCATCCATGCTTCAAGCCATAGCTCTAGCAGTAGCTGCCTCCCTCCATACCTCTTGACAGAATCACTTCCCTGATTCTAATTCTCACTGGTTCATGTTTCTTCCCCTTTGCCCTTCAGCCCTAGGGGTGGCATTGGTTTTTCATTATTGCATGTCTCTTGGTGCCTAATTATGTCTAATTCCCCCCTTAACTAGGTATTAACATTTCTTAGTTAAGGTTAAAAATCTTTCAAAGACTACAAGAATCTTTGCAAAAAACCTTTCATATGATTGCTTAGTATTCAGATTAATTTATTGTGATAAACGAGATTAACAACGAACTTTGTGAGTCAGAAACAGGGATACAGGCTGTCTTACAGTCTTGTTATGGATTTTGTTCTAGTCTTTCTGCATTGTCTTATTCAGGCTATTAAATACACACTGATGCAAGATGACTGTGAATTAGAAGTGGAGGTAATCATGTCATTCCTCTACTGAAGAATTTTCAAAGGCTTTGCAGAATTTACAATAACTGCAGAGTTCCTTAGGAGCTGTCTATTTCCTACATGTCCAACATTACCTTGAGACCCTTCCCTTGTCACACTTAGTGGAATCACTAGATTTCCCTTTCTTTCTTTCTCTCTCTCTCTCTCTCTCTCTCTCTCTCTCTCTCTTTCTTTCTTTCTTTCTTTCTTTCTTTCTTTTTGTGGTACTGGGGGTTGAACCCAGGGCCTCATGCCTGCCCTGCATGCTTTGCAAGTGCCGGACCACTGAGCTGAACCCCCAGCACATTTTTTTACTTTTTTCTTTTTTTTCTTTTTTTTTTTTTTTTTTTTTTTTTTTTTTTTTTTTTTTTTTTTTTTTTTTTTTTTTTTTTTTTTTTTTTTTTTGTGGTACTGAGGGTTGGACCCAGGGCCTCGCGCTTGCATGCTCTGCAAGTGCTGGACCACTGAGGTGCACCCCCAGCCCATTTTTTACTTTTTTGTGAGACAGGGTCTCGCTAAGTTATGCAGACTGCCTCTGGTCTCGAACTTTCGATCCCCCTGCCTCTGCCTCCAGAGCTGCTGGGATTACAGGCGTGCGCCAGAATCACTAGATTTCTAAAAACACTCTATATGCTCTAGTGTAGCTGTACCTGGAAAGCTCACCTTACTTGGTGGCCTAACGCTCTGGGATGGGTGCTCTGACTCTTCCAGGGTGATTTAAGATATCACTTTCGCATGCTTCCACAATTCTTTGTAGAGTCTTCTATTTTAGTGTTCTTTTAGGTTTTTGAAATTGATCATTCATTCATCTGTCTATTCCCAAGTAAGGTCCTTGAAGAACCCTACTTTTTTGTCATTGCAGTTCTATACCAAGCATAGTCTGACACAAGATAGCAGCCTTATCAGTAAGTGGTTCCACTGTTGGCTGTCCATTAGAATCACCTGAGAAGTTAAAAAAATCTTAATGCCAAGGTCTTACCTAACTCAATTGAATCAGAATCCATGAGGGATGGGATCCAAGCAGGAGTGTTTTTCAAATACACCAGATGATTCTAATATGCAGTTGAAACTGATAGTTATTGAATTACTGAGTGAATGGATTGATAAATGTTAAAGGAAGTTTGGAACAAAGAAAGGATATGCTGAAATGTTAATGATTTTCTCTGCTTAGTGGAATAATAAGCTAGCTTTGCATTCTTTGTATTCTTTTGTATTTTCTGGATTTCCTACAATGAGTGTATATCATTATTTTAGTAAAAATCAAACATTATTGTTAATTGAGTTTAAACTACTAGTACTGTAAAAGCTAAATATTTCATAAATCATGGTATTTGAGGGGATTTAACCAAAGATTTTACTTATAAATATTAGGTGTATCACCTGATATGTGTGTGCCTGTGCGTTCAAGAGGTTAAAGGGAGAAATCCCTGAGGTCAGTGACCTGATATTGCTCCATTCACTATATTTACTGTTCAGGTTTCATTGATCTTTCACAAAAGAAACTTATACCAGGGATGAGGAGACAGCTATTAAATAATGATAATTATACCATCTTACTTACAGATAAGAGCTAGCAAGTAGATGAAATTATTCTTTTCAAAGTCCTTTGCTAGACTGGACTGTATGTGTTGGACAAAAGTATTCCCATGCTAAAACAAGAGAGAAATACATTATAACAATAATGACAACATTTCACAGACATTTTGACAGCAAACTGCAAATATCATTTGTTTTTTCTAATTTGAGAAACAAGGGACACTTTGTTCAAGGAGTGCCAGGGCTAAAGTTTGCTGTGCCTTTATAAGGTTAGGATAGGTATTCTTTAGTGATGTGCTCTAGAGCCTGGGAACAGTCACTGACTTTTGGAGAATGGTTATGGTTTAGTCCATAGAGTCCCTTTTAGGCTACAGGATATTGTTGTAGAAGGCAAGGACACCTTTTGTTTCTTAAATCTATGTGCATTAACAAGTCTATTGTATGACAGACTCTTTTTTGATTGGAATCAGTTCAGAGGTTATGGTGGTAGTTGTGGTATTGTTAAGTGCCAGCGAGTCAGGCACTAATCATAGTGACCCTATATACAACAGAATGAAGCACTACCCAGCACCATACCATGCACATGATTGTTTTTATGCTTAAGTCCATTGTTGCAGCCGCTGTGTCAATCCATCTAGCACAGTTTCTTTCTTTTCTTCATGGACCTGCCACTCTCCTAAACATGATGTCTTTCCCCAGGGATTGGTGCCTCCTGACAACATGTCCAAAACATGTAAGATACACTCTAGCTATCCTTGCTTCCAAAGAGCATTCTGGTTGTACTCCTTTTAGGAAGAATCTGTTGGTTCCTTTTGCAGTCTGTGGTATATTCAATATTCATCCCCAGCAGTATAATTCAAAAGCATTAATTCTTATCCTATCTCCCTTATTCAACATCCAGCTTTCACAAGCCTATGATGCTACTGAAAATATCTTTGTATGAGTCACACACACCTTCATCTTCAATGTGACATCTTTTCAACAATTTAAAGAGTTCTTTTGCAACAGTTTTTCCCAAAGCAATGCATCTTTTTATTTCTTGACTACTGCTTCTGTGGGTGCAGATTGTAGAAACAGGTAAAACAAAATCTTGGACAACTTCAGTCTTTTTTTCCATTTATCATGAAGTTGCTTAGTGACCCAGTTTCAAAGACTTTTGTATTCTTCATGTTGAGGCACAGTCCATATGGAAGACTGTGTTTGTTCTTTGGTCTTGATCAGTGTTTCAAATCCTCTTCACTTTCAGTAGTAAAGTTGTGTCATTTACTTATTCCAAGTTGTTGATTAGTCTTCCTCCTATCCTGATGCCCCAAGTTCTTCATAAAGTCCAGGTTCTTGGATTATTTGCTCAGCATAGAGATTGAAGAGGTATGGTGTAAGGATACAGCCCCAACACACACCTTTCCTGGTTTTAAACAAGGCCATGTTTCCTTATTCTATTAGAATGATTGCCTCCTGGTCCATGTACAGATTCCTCATGAGTACAATTAAGTGCTCTGGTATTCCCCTTTCTTTGCAATTTTATCCATAATTTGTTGTGATCTGCACTGTCAAATGCCTTTGTATAGTCAATAAAACATAGATAGACATCTTTCTGGTATTCTTGGCTTTCCACCCAAATCCGTTTGATATCAACAATGATGCCCCTGGTTCCCTGCCCTCTTCTGAATCCCAGTTGATTTTCTGGCAATTCCCTGTCAATATACTGCTGCAATTGCTTTTGGATGATCTTTAGCATAATTTTACTTTCATGTGGTATTAGTGATATATTGCAATAATTTCCCCATTTGGTTGGATCCTCTTTTTTGGACTAGGCACAAATATGGATCTCTTCCAGTCAGTTGGCCAGGTAGCTGTTTTCCAAATCTCTTGGCATAAGCAAGTGAGTGACTCCAGTGCTGTTTCTATTTGTTGAAATCTCCCAATTTGTATTTCATCAAGTTCTGAAGCCTTGGGTCTAGCCAATGCCCTCAAGGGAGCTTCTACTTCTTCCTTCAGTAGCATTAGTTCCTGATTACATTCTACTGCTTGAAGTGATTGATATCCACCAATTCTTTTTGGTATAATGACTCTGTGTATTCCTTCCATCTTCTTTAGATGTTTCCTGCATCATTTAACATTTTCCTATAGAATCCTTCGCTATTGCCATTCAAAACTTGAATTTTTTCTTCAATTCTTTAAACGTGAGAAAAACAGAGCATGTTCTTCCCTTTTGGTTTTCTATCTCCAGCTCTTTGAACATGCCATTATGGTAGTGATGCTGTATTTGGTGAAACAATTCTTTGAGTTCCCTTCATGGATTTTTTTGGCTTGAAGAGAAACATACTATTTTTTGTTTTGTTTTGTTTTGTTTTGTACATAAAGAAACCATGTCCTTAAGAAAGCGAGACAACATCTTGTGGCCACCTGTAAGTTCGTGACAATTCTCTGAATGCTGAAGTACCACAACACTAATAAACTTCCCAGGTAAGGAGTGATGCCACTTGGGGTGACATGCCCCGTGGATGCTATGGTGGATATACAGGTGGTGTGTGAGGAAGCTCTCTGGTTCTCAGTGGACTGTGCAAGAAAAACTTCCATTGAGGTTCCTTCTGTCCCTTCCTCTGGTGAGCATTTACTCCCACAATTTCAGTTTTACAGTAAGTGCATAATATTCCGTGGAACTCTATTTTAAATTTAGAGTGAAGAAAAAATTGTCTAAAGCCACTGGTGAGGGCCTCTGTGAGGATTTATTTCCTGTCTATGCTTGTGGAATATATATGTTCTGTTCCATCTTTGGAGAAGCAAATACAATGCATTGCAGAGGACCTGAATGCTTCTTATTCTCAAATCCTTAAGGATTCTCACAAGCTTGTCTATATAACTAACCTATTGCAGAATCAATGACTGCATAATTATTTTGAATGAAATAATTTTTCTATATCATTAAATTTGTTGTTGTTGTTAGATGCTGCTGAATCAGGTCTGACTCATAGCAACCCTCATAGGGTTTCCAATGGCTAATTGTTTCGGGATTGCTTTGGGAGTGGATTGCCACATCCTCCCATTTCCTCAGAGAGCACAGAGCAGCACACTACCAACTAAGCTAAACACCAGCCCCACTTCTAGGATGGTAAATGATAAAGTTTGTGATTCAGATAAGATCTATTTATCATATTATAACTTGCTATATACCGCCAGGTTTTCTTAGCAAGAGTTGAGTTTAAAGGTTTATCATGTACCTTCTAATATATTTGTACAGTGCTATTCATCTTGAGTAAAGAAATGGGGGTTAAATACTTTATAAGATGTTCCTTAATTTAAAGAGAGGTAGTTCTTCTACTCTGCATCTATGAGTTTAACTTTTGTAGATTTCACATGTAAGTGGAATCATGCGATATTTGTCCTTCTGTATGTGGCTTATTCAATTTAACACAATGCCCTCCAGGCTCATGCATGTTGTCACATGACAAGCTTTCTTTCTTTTATATGACTGAATAATATTCCATTGCATAATATTCCACAATACCTTTAGGCATTTAATCATAATTTAATCATATGTAGACACTTAAGTTGCTTCCATATCTTGGATATTATAAATAATTCCTGTATTGTTTACTTCAAATTCGGCAAGATGGCATATTTTAGGTATCCTTAATACACACACACACACACACACACACACACACACACACAGCCATAGGTGCTGATGGATGTGTTAATTTGTTTGACTGTGATAATCATTATACAATGTGTGTGTATATGTGTGTGTATATATATATAATATAGATATAAAATCATCACATTTTACACTTCAAATATATAAAATTTTTATTTGTAAATTAAATATTTAGGAAAGGCTGGAAGAGTTACATACAGCTCAGAGATGGAGTAAACAAAACTCTGAGTGTATCACCTCTTTGACAAAATCCAACATGGAAAAAAAATCATTTTCAATATCTGAAAATATAATCTCAATTCTATTATAAGACATGCAAGGCAGCTTATTATTGGGCAGTCTAAGTAAATTCTGAACATAATTTTAAAAAGTAAAAGTTGTTTCCTTATCTTGGCTATTTTGAACAATGCAGCATTGAACACAGGTGTGCAGATATCTTTGGAATATATTGATTTCAATTCCTTTAGAGAATAACCTTGTGGGTGATTACTTGGTAATGGGGTAGTTCTAGTTTTAGTTTTCAGGCACTCCTATACTACTACATTGAAGACGAAGGTGCGTCTGACTCATGCCATGGTATTTTCAGTCACATCGTATGGTTGTAAAAGCTGGACATTGAACAAGAGAGACAGAAAAAGAATTGATGCTTTGGAATTATGGTACTGGAGACATTTATTGAACATACCATGGACTGCCAAAAGAACCAACAAATCTGTCCTAGAGGAAGTGCAACCAGAGTGCTCCTTGGAAGCAAGAATGGCCACACTGCGTCTTACATATTTTGGACATGTAGTCAGGAGAGATCAATCCCTGGAGAAGGACATCATGTTTGGGAGAGTGGCAGGTCAACACAAAAGAGGAAAACCCTCCTCCAGATGGATTGACACAGTGTCTGCAACAATGGACTTAAACATAAATAAGATCATTTGCCTGGCACAGAATCGGCAAGTGTTTCGATCTGCTGTACATAGGGTCGCTGAGTCGGACTCGACTGGACGGCACCTAACAACAACAACATACTACTAACTATAGTTAATAGTAAGGTATTGATATTTCAAAATTGCTGAAAGAATCAATTTTTAACCTCCTAAACACAAAAAGTGGTAAGTTGATGAGGTGATGGATATGTTAATTAGCTTGATTGAGTCTTTCTATATACACACATCAAAAAATCACAGTGCCCTATAAGTATACACAATTATTATTTGTCAATATAAAACAAATTAATACAAAAGCAAAGGATTAGTTGCTCAAATAAAACTCCATGTCACTTGAGAGTGCCATTTCAGAATTTCCTTAACATAGTAAGACAAAGCAAACTATAAATAAGCAAAGAACACAAATTAAACAGGGAGACAAGCCTGAAGAAGCCACTATGCAAAATGCACCGAAGTCATTATTGTAATGCTTTTTCTTCCATTTTCAAACTATATTTTCCTCACAATTTAAATGTATAAAATATTTCCCAAGAAGTATTATGACATAAAGTAAATCCCCAGTTTCTAATCT
>VMDO01027970.1:0-24559 GCA_007922755.1 Pedetes capensis
GAGGGAAGGGAGAAGGGAAGGGAAGGGAAGGAAGAGAAGGGAAAGGAAAAGAAGAAACACACAGACAACACAGGGTTTGTTGACACCAAGATAGTAAAGATTCCAGAAAAGTTGTGTGTGTGTGTGTGTGTGTGTGTGTGTGTGTGTGTGTGTGTGTCCAAAAAGACACTGCAAGTCCTTGCCACTTGGCTTTCACACTCCAGTCAGAGCTGAGCAATGGTGCAAAAAAAAAGGTCTGTTTTCTACAGGCTGCAGGCCCACAACAGATTAACCTACAGGGTATGGGGTCCTGTCCAGCCCTCTTTAGTGGCATCTGTGCCTCTGGCCAGCTGGGCAAAGTGATTCTCTGCTAGTCAGTTTCCTGTTTGGGGTCTGGAAGATTGAAGCTTTTTCCCTCAGTGGCTCCCTGCTATATGGCCTCAGGACTTCAGAACAAGGCAGGCAGCCCCTCCTTCAGGAGGCCCTTGGTTTTACCACAAAGGAATGGCCTCAGCAGAGTCTGACTGAGAACTATTTCCTTGGACTGGCTTTCAAGGCTCCTCCCAGACTCTCGATTCTCTCCTTCAGACCTTCCCAGCACACATCAATCACTTCTCTACCTCTGAGCCTCTGCAGCTGCTGTTCCCACTAAGGCAGTACAGCTAGTTAGGAAAGAGAGGGACTTGAGATAGGAAAAGTATCTCCTTTCTCCTGGTTCTGACTTCCACCTCTCACTGGTTGAACTCAGGAGTTTCAACATAACTTATCAGACCTGCTGCTGGAAAACTGTCTTCCCCTTTCTGAAAAATATCACAAAGGAGATTGTTAAAATGACTAATGAACTCATGCTGATAAGCACATCTACATATTTCTTGTGTGACATAAACTTTTAATTATCTTAGGTAAGTAATTTTTTGAAAGGGAAAACAATGCCTGCATGCAGTAAGCAAAACTGCCAGTGGTAAAAAAATGATTACAACTAAAAGTCAGATTCTTCCTTACTGCTGGTACAGTCTCCTTCCCCACAGACCACCTACTAAGTTTTTTGTGTGTCCTCTCAGAAACATTTTCTGAACATACACAATAAGGTAAATGGACTTTCCTTTGCTCCATGGAAATACCAGCACCCAATTGGCCCGCTGCATATCAACAGTGCTGTATCTGTCTGCACTACAGTTGTTGTTTGGTGCTATCGAGTTGGGTCCAACTCATAGCAACCCTCATAGGGTTTTCAATGGCTGATTGTCTTGGGATTGCCTCGGGAGTGGATTGCCACGTTGTTCTCCCATTTTTGCAGTGCTAGGAATCGAACCTGGGACCTCAGAGACTGAAGAGTAGTGTTCTACCAACTGAGCTAAATCCCAGCCCCTACACTACAGTAGAGAGCCACTAACTCTCAGTGGCTAGATGAGACAGGGTCTTCTTAGGTAGCCCAGGCTGGCCTGATTATGGGTGTGCACCACCATGCCTGGCTCTCCAATGTACTCTTATTTATTGAGCCATCCAAAGAACATGGAGGCTGCTTCGAATCTTGTCATTACATATGTGCCACCTTGAATGTGCACAAGAGCCCATGTAAACATTTCTGGGGGTAAAAAGCCCACAGGTAGATTTTCTTGGTCCAGAGACTGTGAGTTTTCCAGTTTGAATATGGAGATGGTCCTGAGTTTCTTAGCATTGGGTTGAGCTGAGTGGCCCTCCTGTCCCACAAAGACCCATATACCACACAGACAGGTGCCCCAGGGCAGGGACGGGAGGAGCTTGCCCTGAGTTCCTTTCCTGACTTGAACCTGTGCGATTTGAGCCGCTATAACTGCTAATCACCAGCCAGGTGGTGACTCTGTGCAGTCATCACGGCCCAGGGATACAAACACCAGATCTTTTGCCAACCATTTTCCATAAAAGTTAAAAACAAAGATCAATTATCCTCTTAAAAAATAATAACTTTTAAGACGTTGGAAGCCTGTCAACTTTAAAACCAGTCAGATTAACAAAAATAATCTGTCCTAATTATGAACTCAGTGTCATGTTTTAGAAATGTTCATTTTTTCATCTTGCTAATGCCAAGACAGGACTTGAAAATAAACCTCATGGACCTTGCACCTGTTGTTTCGCTCCTCAATAATTTTTTTTTTTCTCCATACTAAGGGTGTTGAACCCAGGGCCTTGCATATACTGGGCAAGTGCTCTATCACTGAGCTGCAACCCAGACCCTTTTTTGTTTTTATTTTTTATTCTGAGACATGGTTTCACTAAGTTGCATAGGCTGCCGCTGGCCTCAAACTCATGATCCTCCTGCCTCAGCCTCCCAAGTCATGAGGATTACAGGCATGTGCCACGGTGCCTGGCTCACCAACGGTTTTTTTGACAAATCGATTTTATTATGTGGAGTGCATTAAAAATTGAGACTCAGGGGCTAGGGGTGTAGCTTAGTGGCAGAGCACTTGCCTAGCCTGTGCAGGGCCCTACCACCACATGCCCCCAGCTCCATACACACAAAAAATGGCTGGGCATGGAAGCTGAGACGAAAGGAGCATAAGTTCAAGACCAGTTTGGGTGACATAACAAGACCTTATAAAATAAAATAAAAAATAAAATAAAATAAAAAAACATGAATGACTCAGGTGGGTTAAACTCTATGGCAGCCCTGACACCCTGACACTGCCTTAGCTGGGTGCCCTTGGTACCCTACCTTATCTTCACTAGGTGATAGTTTGCTTAACAACCAAGGAAGGGGTTTGATAAGACTAAGCCTCTAGGATCTTAAGCTTTTAAATCAAGCTAATCTACGTACTTTGATAGTTCTTCCCTGCTTGCTGGTGGACAGGGAGACTTCTCTTTCAAATGGGACCTTAGCCATGGAGGAGGAGCTAATCTCAGACTCCATCTAAACTTCGTTTGAACTTGAAGGATAAACAAAGCCCTAGTGTCAAGTTTGAATATCTAAGAGGACATGAAAGACCTTTCAGGGACCCTGCTTGCCTAAATAAGCCCGAGAGCCCAGTCTTGCCAAGCTCATTAGCCTGTGCAGGTCCCTTTGGCACAGGTTTGGGGTAGAGATGGTTTTTGGGACCCGCCCAGGGATGAATTAACATTTCTTCCCCTGGCTCATTACCAGGGGATAAAGGCGCCTCCCGCAGCTCCCAGCAGGTTAGGAGCAGGAAGTGGGGTAGTTTGGACAGCAGGAATTTGGCTCCACAAAGGCCACTGAGAAGCCATTGTTCCAGGACTTAAATGGGTGCCCTTTCAGTTGGCAGCTCTCTCGTGTCTCAGCTGGAGCCAAGGACTTCACCCAGACACTGATAAACAACACAGGCAGTGCCAGAATAAGCCCTGTGGTGCTCCCCTTCCAGCCAGGCACTCCCTGCCCAAATACCTTCCATGACTCTCCATGGCCCACCCACCCCGAGCTTGGTGCAACCACATTCTGACCCAATTATCAGGCTATCATTGCTGCCTGTTACTTCTCAGCATTTTATTTTACTCAACACGTAGCAAGCATCTACTCTGAGCGGGACACTGTGCTAGGGCCCTCGCATGCATCATCGTGTTTCATTTTGACAAACATTCTCATCACCATTGTACAGATGAAGAAACAGAGGCATAGGGCAGCTCAAGTGGCTTGACTACTGCCACACAGCCAGGATGAAACATGCCAATCCAGCCCCCAATCCTGAGGCTGCCCTCAACACCTGAGCTCATCACCACATATTCAGTACCAGGGTGGGTAACACAGTCTCAGAAGGCCACTGAGGGAGGGACGATTGGTAACAAGGAGAAAGTGAGGTGATGAGTTGGGAAAGAACGTTCTAGGTGGAGGCACTTCTGTCTCTGGACCTCAGTTTCTTCATCTGTCAAGTGTGTGTGCGTGAGGAGTGTGCACGTGAGGCTGGGGGAGAATGCTTTCCGATTCTGAACTTTCTCCCAGAATGTGAGAATGAATGATAGGTGTCTCTTTGAATTTTATCTCCTACTTGACCCACCTCAGCCTCCTTAGGCTGCTGTGAAGCTCTCATAACTATGGATAAGGAAATCAATAAGTACACAGACCCACCGGGGTCAACGAGCTGGGGAGTGAGGAAGACCGGAAGAGGCTCTTCTGCCACAGTTGGTTGGACTTAGGCAGGGGTTTCTTCCTTTGGACAGGGAACTAATTCTCCACCATTTCTTGTTGTGTTATTGTTGTTAGGTGCCATCGAGTTGGTGTACAACTCATAGTGACCGTACATACAACAGGTGAAACCGTATTGTTAGTGCTTCTCTGCTATTCATAGGGTTTCCAATGGCTGACTGATTTTTGGGAGTGGGTTGTCAGGTCCTTCTCCCAAGCCTACAGCACCTGGTGTTCCCAGGTGGTCTCCACCCAAGTACTAACCAGGTCCAATCCTGCTTAGCTTCCAAGATCAGACAGGATCAGACGCCACAGTGGTACAGTTGTAGGCCCACTATTCCTTGGTGTCTTATAAATCTGGTTTGTTTTTCTGCCTTTTATCCCATGCAAGACCTTTGTAGGAATTTGTGTTTGCAATCCTGGGCAACATATTTCACAAAGCTGATGAGGATCTGTTACTTAACTTCTGTTCTAGCTAACAAGTCTTTGGCACCCTTGCTGTGGCTCACTAGCCACGTTTCATTTTTCCGGCTTTCTTCTTTCTTCCTTTCTGGTTCCATCACTTCCCATTCACGCCCTCTAACCTCTCTCTCCTCAGCCCCTCAGCAAATCTCACTCTCTCCTCTACTTCTTTCTGTCACATCTTTTCTAAACAATCTGGCTTAAGGAGTCTTTCATGGTAAAGACAGACTTCAGAAAGGTGGCAATCCTTGAGCAGGATTTTGAGTGGTGAACAGGAGTTTGCCAGGTGGAAAAAGGAGGAAAGAATATGAGACCAGAGTGCTGAAGTACAAAGGCTGGATCCCGACAAACAGGAGTCAAATCCTGGCTTAGCCACTCTCCAGATCTGTGATCTGGGGCAAAGTATATCAGTTTGTCTAGCCTCGATGCCCTCAGCAGCAAATGTTGTTGTTGTTGTTGTTAGGTGCCGTCGAGTCGGTATCCGACTCATAGCGACCCTCATAGGGTTTTCAATGGCTGAGTGCTTCGGGATTGCCTTGGGAGTGGGTTGCCAGGCCCTTCTCCCATTTTTGCAGTGCTGGGAATTGAACTTGGGACCTCAGAGACTGCAGCGCAGCGCTCTACCCACTGAACTAAATCCCAGCCCCCAGCAGCAAATAGGAATGCCCATTTTGTCTCAGTGCCAGAATCTGCAGCACAGCCTGATCTTACAAGCTCATAAGAGCTGGTTCTGCACCTGTCTTCCAATTCCACATTCAGTGACATCACCTTAGCAGCTTGGAATCCACCCGTATGAAGTGTTTGTCCCATAGGTGAGTATTTGCACCATGAGATCTGGGCTTGTTTGTTACAGTAGCCACCCTGAGCTGATGGGTGCAGATGGATGATTCAGAGACAGGCATGCAGACTGAAGAGTCCTTCCGAGACAGAATCATGAGACTTGTGACAGACTCGGGTAGAGTAAGGCCTGCCCATGTTTCTGACTGATGGCAGTGTCTCTAAGACAGGGGATATATGGGAGAGATCATTAAGGGGGCTGATCCTGAATTGGTTGCATTTGTGACACCGGAGAGATGTCAAGAGACTCTTAGCATCGCCTGTGCAACCCCGGCCAGTCCAGCAGCAACACTGAGGACTGTGATAGTAATGTGGGCCACCCATTATCCATGCAGAACATCTATCTGTGGCACCTTCATGCTGCTCTTGGCCAGGCCCTACCCAGAAGGCCCTACTTGACAGGTGGGGAAACTAAGGCTTCGAGAGGTTACACAAGGCAGGCCTTAAATGCAGGTCATCAAATTCTAGAATCCACCATCCCAGTGGCCTTGAGCAGAGTGACACAATCTCACAGAGTGGGTAGGGGGACTTGTGCATCCTCCCTGTAATGACGGCCCCCCAACAGTCCCTGTAGTTCTCTGCCTCCCTGGACACTGACGCATCCTGGGCCTGCTTCCTTTGCCTTTGGGAAGCCGGAGCTGGGCTACCACATCTCACGCCCTCCCTGCAGTGCCACTGTGCCAGGTCCTGAGGCCTACATTCATGAGCCAACCACTGTTGGCATGGTAACCAGATCATGAGTCAAACCATGGCCCTTAATGGGCACCAACTCCCAGGCGGCCACTGTCCTCAGAAGTGGGCCATGCGCCTGGCCTCTAGAGCAGTCCTCAGGCTACCACGGAAATGCAGGTGGACAAGCTCAGCCCAAAAACAGGGCTGAATGTGTGATAGAACCCAAGGGAGGGCCAGGTCAACACCTAAAACACGGCACCCAGGTGGCACAACAGCGCTCTCCCAGCTCATATCTTGGCTTCTGGAAGACTGTCCTAAGTGTGCCCTGCCCCTCCAGCATCTCTTCTCATTTAAAAGACCCCCAACTTCCTTCAGCAATGTGCTCTTCCCTGGCCCCCTTTATTGAAGCCGTGAGACAAAGTCCTGGTCAAGGAGATATAAACAGACATCTGTGAGTTCTAAGAAGAGTTTTATGGGGTTTTATGTGTTTGTTTATTCTTCACAGTCCTTGGGGGTTAAACCCAGGGCATCACACATGCTTTGCAAATCCCCGCCAACTGGGCTGCACTCCCAATCCATCTATTATTTTTATTATTTTTTTACATTTTGAGACAGGGTCTCACCTAGTTACTCAGATTGTCTCTAGCCTCGAACTCCCATACTTCCTGCCTCTGCCTCCCAAGTCACTGGGATTATAGGCATGCGCCACTGCGCCCAGCTAAAGAATCTTCTTTTCTTAATAAAAGGTGACAAACATAGCGGACCCAACACTTCTTTTCCTCCTCCCTTGCATGTAGATGAGATGGCTGGAGCAGGGAAGCCATCTTAGATCCTTGAGGGAAAGGGAAGAAAATCATAAAATTCCAGCAGGAACCTCACTGAGTAGCAAAGCAGCGCCCATGTTCCCTTCTGCATTTCTTAAATAAGAAAAATACAACTTTATTTATTAAGCCATTGATAGTCAGATTTGTTTTGATTCACAAGTGAAAGCTACGTTGTCTATTTGTTTGTTTGAGTCAGGGTCTTGTATGGAGCCGAAGCTGGCCTGGAACTTGTGATCCTCCTGCTTCAGCCGCCAGAGTATTCAGAGTGCATGAATTACAGGCAGGCGCCAGGAGACCCAGCTGAAAGCTGTTTCAATGGAGAGGAATGCTGTCACTTTCACTGCATCTTCATAAATGGACACGTGTTTGCCTCTGGCCCCTGAGTTTCACATTTTGCAGCTTCAGAATTCAATCTTCTGAGTCCCAAGTTCAAAAATGATTCCTGTGTTGGGACTCACTGGCCCAGTTAAGGTTAGCTGTGTCTGTGCCAATCTTCTGAGGCCAGAGAGAGCAGGTTATGATTGGCCCAGTTAGTGCCAACCTCCAGACCAACCAAGGGTGACCAGAGAGGAGGAGACAGAGTCCATTTGGACCTGACTGTCAGAAGTTCTGGGCAGCTTGGTGCATCAGTGTCTTTCTGATCACCACATCAGCGGTCTGGACAAGTCATGTCCGCTCACCCTTCAGGCTTCCTTCATTCCATCGTGTTTGTACAGTGCTGTGGCAGACTGGGATTTGAACTGGGTTTTCCCATTTCTACTGCCAGAGCCTCAGGGTAGCCTGGCTCCATCCCACTGTGGCCCTTGGAGTTGGTTTCCAGGCTTGGGTCAAATGTAGGCTCTGCCTCTTAAAGGCCACTGACCATCTCCCACCCCAGCTCTGCTTCCTCCTCTGTTGATGACTGGGACCTCCCTACTGGGCCCTGAGTCCTTTCCTGGCTTCAGTGAGCTTTGGAGCCAGCAGGCTGGATTCCACCCTCTACTCTGTCCCTTCCGGCCACATGACCACCGGCAGCCACCTCTCTTGTCCTTGCCATGATCCCCCATCTGTAAACCAAGAGATGAGCCTGACTTCCCAGGTTGGCGGGGTAGGATGATACATGAGGTGGTACTCGATGGGTCCCAAAAGTAAAAACGTGGCAGCCCCTGGGGGAAAGTGTGACAATCCCAGGCTGGGTTTCCTGACACTGGCAACCCAGCAGGTGGCCAGGCACTGGGTGGAGTTCGGCCCCCACCCCCAGTGAGGAGAGCCCCCTGGAGCAGGCAGAGAGGACAAGGAAGACGCTCCACAAGCCCTGCCTGCAGCCTGCAGAAGCTCATGGGACTGGCTGGCAAATGTGGGTCAGTGGTGCGTGTCAATCCCCAGGGTGAGGGCAGCAGAAAGCTGTCCCTGTCCATCTGCAGGCTGGCAGCCACTAGGCCCGCATCCACATAGGACAGAGAACCCAAGGGCAACACTTGGGCCCTGTCACTGACAGCTGCTGGCCACGCAGAAGACAGAATGACCTTCTCTTTGCCCTTTGGGGAGCCTGGCGAGGCCAGAAAAGACAGCTATTCCAACCTGAGCACACAGGCCACCCTTCCTAGGCCTCCCCAGCACTTCCTGAGCCACAGACCAGTGGCTGCATGGGAAAGAGAGCTTCTGCCCCAGCAAGTGTGTAGGGCAGGGGCTTTAGGGAGGGAGCAGGGATCACAGGTAAATGGGGGGATAGAGGCTAAGGCCACATCAGGTCAGAACTGCTCCCTTGATCAGGGATCTGCTCGGCACCAGGTACTGCAACCAGCACATTCACCTAAGTACATGTCTTTCCTGCTCACTTTAGCCCTAAAAAGGGCACATGTTATTATCCCCACTTGACAGAAGAGAAAACTGAGATTCAGAGAGGTGACCTGGCTTGCCAGTGTCACACAGCAGGAAGAGGGAGCTGGGGTTCCAGACCATTATCTGCTCAACCCCAAAAGGTGGCCCTTTTCTCCCATGTGACACAGTCTCCAAGAAATCAACAAAGAGGCAAAATAGTATCATGGTGGCCTGGGAGGCAGCTGGGCCGGACATCAGAGAACTGCCCTTTGTTCCCCAAAATGCTCATGGCCCAGCCAGGCCAGCAGGGTCTGCTTGAACTACTCTCCTCCCCTACCCCTCCAGGACTCCATTAGATGCCACCTGCTCCAGGAATCTACTTTGATTTTTCCTAGGAGGGACTCCACCTCTCAGCTTCCACAGAGCCTTTTGTCTGAACATGGCTGTTTCCCTCAGGAGACTCTAAACTCTGGAGGACAAGACCATTTCCATTAACTCCCCACAGTGTCTTCAGGGTACGGCAAGATGCCTAGCATGCAGTAAGCCCTCCAGAAACATTTGTGGAGAAATGACTGATCAAATGCCTCACCCTACCGTGGGAGCTCAGTGTACAGATCTTTTCCTAAGTGAAGGGCTGCATGGCTGGGGCTCAGGGAATGCCACAGGACAGACCCAAGGAGTTCCAGTGGCTCCAGGGGTTGCGTCTCTGGACCTTGGCCCCCACTCAGGGTGCAGTGTGTCCCCAGAGCCCAGCCCATTACATTTTTTCCTGTCAACTCACTCCATGGTTCATCCTCAGCCCCTGGCATGGCTGGGCTTACCCAGAGGCCACAGGCCCTGGTGCTAAGTTTAGTGACTGCAGAATGTCCCTGTGAAATTCCAGACAGAGCCACGGAGCTGGCGGCACATTCCTCAGGGCCTCCTTCGGCCCTCCCACTCAGGGCTGGAGTGTGAAGGAGAAGCAAGAGGCCTTCCAGTAAGCAGCCTTAAGTGGGTAGGTCTCCATCTCAGGATGTTGCCAGCAGCCACAGAACTCAAGGACAAAGGTGTCATATACTGTCAGAGGAGCTTGATGTGGAGGGAGGACAGCCTGGGGAGTCTTCAGATAATACACAACAACAGACTCCTAGTAGAGGTTCAAGACAATTCCCTCTCCCTGGAATCCCACTGAAGGGTTGGACAATCCACACCCAGGATAAAACTTTCTGGCCTACAGGTGAAGTCCGCCTCTCCATCTATCTACTAGATGGGCATGTGTGTTCTAGCTCCACCCTTTGGGACTCAGATCCACTCATCTCCTGCCTTTCCTATGACAGGACCCCTAGCTATTTCTTTGCTCTGTAATCCCCTCCAGACTGTCTCTGTCTGCTCTGTCCCTCTTCCAGAGATGAGACAAAGACTCTTCAATAGGGCTGAATAGAAGAGAGTGTCTCAGCTCTAGAGGAACAAAGAATGAACTATATATAAATGGTGGGGGCAGCAAAGGAGATCTTCAGGTACGTTAAATTATTGGCTGTGTTGAGCTTCTGGTCCATTTAGACCTTTAGATCTTGTTCACATGCATATGATCCTGGGAAGGCTTCCTCTAGCCTGCATTTGGCAACTGGTTTCAATTAATTTCTCCTCCACTTGAGAGAAACCACATATGTCTCATCACTCCAGTCAAAAACCTTAGTTTCACTGCTGCTCTGTCAGCTTTAAAGGGCTAAGGGGTGCTGTTGTATTAACAGTTTCCCCAGTACTGAGCACAATACCTGCACAGAGGTGACACTGAAGTAGCAGCCCTTTGTTAAATATGAATCACATATACAAGAGAGGATTATGGCCATTAAAGAATAATTTCAAAACAATAAAGCAAGACAAACTGAATGAAGCCAATGGGGGGAGCATCATTAACAAATGATGCTAGAACAATGGAATATAGGTATTGGGGGCAGGGACCTTAACAGGCATGGCAGTGCACACCTGTAATCACCACTTGGGAAGCTGAGACAGGAAGATGACAAGTTCAAGGCCGGCCTAGGCTACATATTGAGTCTAAATAAATAAATAAATATCACAAACCTGCACCTCAACTGCTACCTGACACCACACACAAACAACACTTTGAAAGGGACTGCAATGTAAAAGTAGAGCCAAGATTATAGAAGAAGCAGAAATATCTTTGAATATTAGGGAGGAAATGGTTTCTTGATGAAGACACACACATAAAATACTAACCCTGAAAAACTGGGTAAACTAGTTAGGCTGTTAGGTGCCGTTGAGTCGTGTCCGATTCATAACGACCCTCATAGGGTTTTCAATGGCAGATTGCTTCGGGATTGCCTTGGAAGTGGGTTGCCACATCCTTCTCCCATTTTTGTGGTGCTGGGAATCGAACCCGGGACCTCAGAGACTGCAGAGCGGCGCTCTACCAACTGAGCTAAACCCCAGCCCGGGTAAACTAGACCTCCTCCAAATTCAGATTTTCTGCTCTTTAAAAAACACCATTAACAAAAACAGGTAAGCCAAACACTGGGAAAAAGCAGTCACTGCGAGCATGTGTGTGACAAAGGACTTCTTTGAAAACACATAAACAACTTCAACAGTAACAAGATGAACAACCCACTAGCGAAGCATGGCGCAAGACCGGAAGGGACAACGAATGGAGATACACCAATAGCTGATAAGCTCATTCAGTGGTGTTGTGCAGGCCAAATGTACCGGAATTACACCTTTTCTCTCTTTCTCAGAGACAAGGTCCCGCCACCCTCCTGCCTCAGCCTCCTGAGTGGTGGTAGACGCCGCCGAGTCAGTAAAACTCACAGTGAAAGGTCAGGACAAAACACTCCCCAACGTGTCCCAGGCACACGATGTTTGTATGTTTGAGCCCACTGTCGCAGTCACTGTGTTTCTCCACATTCTGAGTAGCTGGGGTGAATTTTATACCTCCCAGAATGGTCTGGTTTGGTTCGTTTTTTTCTGGTGCTGAGGACAGACCCCAAGGATTCGCACAGGACTGCGGGCCTCTGCCCCAGAGCCGCGTGGACTCGGGTTTTCTTCACTGTTAGCTTTCCTTCGCCAGGACAAAATACCTGAGATAATAAATTCAATAGAAGGAAAGACTTATTTTGACTCACGGTTCGGGGGTTCCAGTCCACGGCCTCCGGGTCTGCTGCTCTGGGCCTGTGCCAAGTCAGCGCATCACGGCAGCGTGCGGCAGGCAGAGCATAACTGTTCACCTCACCGTAACGCAGAACGCCTGCGCAGAACGAGGGAGGGGCGGGGCCGATAGCCCCAGCAAGGATCCGCCCTGTGACCGGACCGCCTCCAACTAGGCCCCACCTTTTAAAGGTCCCACCATTTCTCAAGAGTACTACATATGAGTGAGAACCAAGTCTTCAAGACGTGGGCCTTTGGGGGACATTTAAGCTCTAAAACAGGGATGGGGATGAGGCTTGGTGGCACAGCGCTTGCTTAGCATGCACAGAAATAAATAAATAAATAGTCCAAACAAAGCCAGGCTCTGTGGCCCACACATACAATCCCAGCAATTCTGGAGGCAGAGGCAGGATGATTGTGAGTTCCAGTCCAGAGGGCCGCCTGTGCAATTTAACAAGGCTCTGTATCAAAATGAAAAATAAAATGGGCCAGGCACAGTGGCTCATGCTTATATTACCAGCTACTCGGAAGGTAGAGGCAGGATGATCAGAAGTTTGAGGCCAAGAGGCAGCCTATGTAATTTAGTGAGACCCTGTCTCAAGATAAAAAATTTAAAAATGGGCCGGTAGTGTAGCCAAGTGGCAGAGCACTTGCAAATATGTGCAGGATCCTGGGTGCAAACTCTAAGTACTGGGAAAAAAAGAAAAAAAGAACAGAAAGAAATAGAGAGAGAGACAGAGAGAGAGACAGAGAGAGAGAGAGAGAGGGAGAGAGAGAGAGAGAGAAAGGGAGAGAGGGAGAGAAGGGAGCGGAAAGAAAGAAAATCAAATTGTGGTACACCCCAGTGGTAGAGCACTTGCGTAGCATGCATGAGGCCCTGGGTTCAACCTCCAGTTAAAAAAAAAAAAAAAAAAAAAAAAACCATTATGTCTCTGTCATTCATTCATGTTGAGCATAGCTGTAACTCATCCTTTTTCATTATATAGTATTCCGAAATGGAGCTACATTACAATTTATTCATCATTCTACTGTGGATGGACATTGTGTCATAGCAAGGTGACAGCAAATACCACTTGTGCATGTCTTCCATTGGGAATGGATACAAATGCCTGTAAGATCTGAACCCAGGACAGGACTTGCTGGGTCATAGTAAATACATCTTAAATTTACTAAAGTATTCCAAGTTTACTAGAAATTAATTATTGGGTAGTTTCCAAAGTGGCCACCCCAGTTTATACTGCCACTGCAGGGGATGAAAATTCCAGTTGTTCCACATTGTCATCAAATCTTGGAATTATTACACTTTCATATGTTTGAAAACAAAGAGAGTGATCACACACTCAAATGTCCCCGGGGGGTGGGCCTTAAAGTAACCAAAGGCTGGATTAGGGGATACAGTTAGGAGCAGCAGCAACTACAGCAAACTGCACTACATGTCCCCAATTGAAAGAGGCAGCCTCAGCCCTGCTCCCTGACTGTGGTTGGCAGAGAACACAGACCCAGAACTGCCAGAACCCTAGAGATCTCCAAATAGGCCCCAAATCCAAATTTTTCATGAAATCTGATTCTGAAATGTCAGCAATTTCTAAAATTTCAGATTTTTCTAAAACAGTCTGGGCCAAGTACATTTGTGGGCCCAGCCAAAATTCTCCTATTAGGTCTGTTTTGTTAACATTCAAACTCTACTCAGGAGCTAGGGGTGTAGCTCAGTGGCAGAGCGCATGCTTCACATGCACAAGGCTCTGGGTTCAATCTCCAGGCCCCTGTGTCCCCCCACCCCCCAAAAAAAGGGCAAGACCAATTCATCTTCCAGCCGTGGGATTGGGACTGCAGCACACAACCTCAGTTATCCTTGGTCTATGTGCTTTGCGCCATATAGATTGTAATTCTTATTGGCGTGAGTCTGTTGTTCTATCTTCTGCTTCATTATTCAGAAAGCTCAGGCTTCCAGAAGTCCTATCCACTCAGAGGAGTAAGAGTAAAGAGGTGCTGCTCTAGGCCACTGTGAAGTTAAATCTTACTTACTTCAAGCTACTGGAGAACCATTCCCTCGTTCATTTGTATATCCCCTGGTGCTGTTTACGACTCCTTGTCCACTCAGTGGCCAGGTAGATTTTGTCAAAGCACAAAACAGATGATGTCAGTCCCTTCCTTAACCCTTTCACTCAGACCCATGTCCCCATTATTTGTTGTTGTTGGGTACCATCCAGTCAGATCTGACTCATAACAACCCTATGTAGAACAGAAAGAAATACTCCCCCACACTATGCCATGCACTATGTGCAGGACCCAGTGCTAGGGGCCATGGGAGATGATATAATGAGCAATCCTGGCCAGGCCCAAGGGAGCCCAGGACCTAGACAAGGAGGCAGAGACATTGCCCAGAGCTATAGTCCCTGGCAGGGTGGCAGGGATGGCGTCAGGTGAGCTGAGTCAGCGGGATGGCTATGCCCAGCTGGCAGCTCTTCCCATTGGCTGCTGCATGCCCTGGCGATTGTTAACCATTTCCACTTCTTCCCCTGGCTCTCGCCAGAGGGGAGACTAAAGTCTGGCAGAGCAAAACAGCTCAGGAGGAGATGAGCAGTGGATGCGGGTCAGAGCCCAACGATGCCCCGTTACCTGTGTGGCCTTGGGGAGTCTCAGGGCAGGGGAGGGGAGGTCAACATCATCCTGCATGTGGAAGAACATGACCAACACTGCGACACAGCTGGTGATGAGTCCTGCCAGGTGGTGCAAGGGCAGGAAGTCAGAGCGGAGTCTGGACACAGTGGGGCAAAGGCCCTCCTGGCACACGGGCAGGAGGGAGCTGGGGCCCAGGAAGAGGTGGGGACAGAGGGACAAGGCCTCCCCATGCCTCACACAGGCCTCCTTATGCCTCACACAGACCTCCTGTGCCCCACCTGCGCTTTGACCCCCCCTGGGATTTTTTTTCTCTTTGCACTGAGGACAGAACCCAGGGCCTGTGCAGGCTAGACAAGTGTTCTACCACTAAGCCACACTCTCAGGACTTAGTAAAGTGCCCCCCTCAGATACCAGAGGGGCTACCACTCTGAACTTGAGGTGCTGCCACCCACCTGTGGGCCTTTCTGCGGGACACACAGGATGCCTGTTCCCCTGAAGGCTCTGGTAGATTAGGTGACAGTTCTGCAGGCTCGGGGACCTCTGGGGGCCACCGTATGGTTGGGGGTTGTGCATGAGAGCACCCCTGAGAAGGCAGGCAATGGGACCACATTTATGGGGCACCATATGTGTCTCATCAAGAGGAAACCAGAATCCAAAGAGGCTAACTGAAGTGTCTGGCATCACACAGCTACAGAGAGACTTGAACTCACCTCTCTTGCCCCAGGGCTCAGGGTCCCCATGCAGAGCATCCCTTATATGCAGACCGTGTGCGATCATTTGCATGTACGGGTGTCAGCATATCTAATCCTTGCGACCCTTTAAAGCAGGTAGATGATCTCAGTTTTTTTCATACATTCAGTGGGAGGGTCAGCGAGGTGAAGAAACAGGATGTTGCAGAACATGATGGCACATGCCTGTCATCCCAGCACTTGAGAGGCACAGACAGGAGGACAGCCACAAGTTCGAGGCCAGCCTGGACTACAGAGTAAATTCCAGGCCAGTGGAGGCTACACAGTGAGACGCTGTCTTAAAAAACAAACAAATACCAAAAAGAAACAGGAGGTAAGTTGTTGAATCAGAATGACGATGTCACTCAGCAATACTCATCACAAGAATAATTGTAGAAGTGATCAGAAAATACAGTGCCTGCTGCTGCCGAGTGCCATCCAACAGGAAGGCAGGGATCTTCTGCACAGGAAGTGGTACATCGAACCTCAGTGACAGCGCGTGCCAAGTTTCAATGCGTTTGGTGCAGTGCATTGTTTGTGAGCTACAGTTGAGAGAAGAACAGCCTAGAGAAATGGGAGGACGATTCCACCCTCCAGCATGACAACGCTCTATGTCACACATCGCTTCTGATACAGTAATTTCTGTCAAATAAAAACATTACAGAGCTGGACGCGGTGGCGCACACCTGTAATCCCACGGCTCATGAGGCAGAGGCAGGAGGATTGCAAGTTCGAGACCAGAGGCAGTCTGTGTAACTTAATGAAACCCTGTCTCAAAAATTTTAAAAAAATGGGCTGGGGGTGCAGCTCAGTGGTCCAGCATTTGCAGAGCATGCAGGCGCAAAGTGCTGGGTTCAACCCCCAGTACCAAAAAAAAAAAAAAAACAAACAAACAAAAAAAAAACATTACAATGTCTGTTCATCCACCTTATTCATGGGATCTGGCATTGTACAGCCTCTGGCTCTTCACCAAAGTTAAAATGACCGTGAAAGGTAAACATTTAATGGATTCAGGACACCAAGGCAGCCGAGACAATACCAATAAAGATACAAATGAGGCCTTCCGGAAGTGGTTCAGAAAGTGGCAAGAACGATGGGATAAGTACATATTTTGAGAAGCACTAATGGCAATGTGTCTTCTACTATAATAAATTTTATTAAACATTCACCATATTTTTTGTGTGTGATACTTGGGGGTTGAAACAAGGGCCTCACACATACTTTGCAAGCGCTCTACCACCAAGCTGCACCCCCAGCCCATTTTTTATTGGGTCTTGCTAAGTCATGCAGGCTGCCTTTGGCCTCGAACCTGCCATCTTCCTGCCTCTGCCTCCCAAGTCTCTGGGATCACAGGCATGCACCTGGCTCACCATGATTTTTGATGACATCTTGGTATTTACTCAGGGCCTGGTGCTGTCTACGTGCTTTGCATATAGTAACCTATTTAATTCACACAGGGTCAACAACTCTCACAGCAACCCTGGCCCATACAGACTGCCTCCCCACACCCATTTCCTTATCACTCTCCTTCCCCTTCTGCCATTTTCCCCAGCCCTTCTGCAGGCTGGAATCTCCCTCTTTTTTGCATTCTTGTGAAAAGTGTAACTTAAATTTTTCAGTGAACTTTTTCAAAGCAAGCCATTCACACAGAAAAGAGCACAAACACATGTGGAGCTTTGTGCATTTTTACAACCTGATCATACCCATGCCACCGGGTCAAAAAGTAGAATATGGAACCAGGTGTGGTGGTCATACCTATAATCCCAGCACTTGGGAGGCTGAGGCAGGAGGATCATAAGTTTGAGGCCAGCTTGGGCTACACAGCCAGACCTTCTCTAAAAAAAAAAAAAAAAAAAAGCAGATTATGGAGATGGGGGTGTGGCTCAGTGGTAAGAGTTGTTGTTGTTGTTAGGTGCCCTCGAGTCGGTATCGACTCATAGCGACCCTCATAGGGTTTTCAATGGCTGTCTGTTTCAGGATTGCCTTGGGAGTGGATTGCCAGGCCCTTCTCCCATTTTTGTGGTGCTGGGAATCGAACTCAGGACCTCAGAGACTGCAGCGCAGCGCTCTACCAACTGAGCTAAATCCCAGCCCAGTAGTAAGAGTATGCGCCCTTATTTCCAACCTCACCATCACCAAAAGAAGAGAAAAGAGGAAAAGAAAAAAGAAAAGATAAAAGAACATAAAGAAAAGAAATGAAAAGAGAAAAAAGAAAAAAGTCAAACATAATGAGCATCGCTGCAGCCCCTAGGTGCCCTCCTCCCTCCTCCCAGGAAAGCCAGTCTCTTGGCCTCTCGCTCCTTAGGGCAGTTGCAGCTGTACTGAGCTTTGTAGTAAAGGCCGCTGTGCTGCACGCTCCTCTGCGCCTGGCTTCTCTTGCCCCATAGCATGTCTGCGAGATTCCTCCAGGTGGCCGGGCTGGCTCATTCTAGCTCCTTCATTCTCACTGCTGTCCACGGCTCCTTGGTACAAACTGCCAGTCTGTTTACCCACTCTCCTGTTGTTGAGCTTGCCGGTTATTTCCAGCTTGGCACGGTCACAGACAGTGCGGCACATTATTGAATCCATCTTTGGGTGGTTGTAAGTACACATTTCTGTTGGGTAAACAGCTAGGGTGAAACTGCTGGGTCACAGTGCATGTGTGCGCTGAGCTCTGAGAGATTCTGCCAGAGTTCTCCAACATGCCCATACCATTTGCACTCCCACCAGCTGCGTATGACAGTTCCAGTTGCTCTGCATTTTTGCCAACTTGGTGTTATCTGTCTCTTTCGTCACAGCCATCTGTTATTACAATGGGTGTGCCCAGAGTTTTAACCTTTGCAAACAATATTGTTTTACAGTCCTTGTTTTATTGCTTACTTTTTTCCCTAAGCTCCTCTGTGTTCTCCTTAGCTCCTGGAAGCGACAGCTCCTGTTTGCTGAACACTTTACATGTGCCGGGCTCCAGAGTTTGCTTTGCCGTATTATCTCCTTTAATCCTCACAGCCGCCCTATGAGGCAAGTACATTTTACAGGTGAGGAAACTGAGGTACAGAGACAGGTAGAGCCCTCCAAAGGCATGTGTGATTATTTCAGTTAGTTGGAAGGGAAAAGGGTCAAACTGAGAACGTCAGCATGGCGTAAAGGTGCTCTGACCGGATCCTTCCTTTGCCTCAGCTGTCTCAAGCACAGGGGGACCCTGGTGCCTAAACTCACATCCCTGATTCTGGAAAAATCTCAGTCTTTTCCTGGCTTCCATCTTCCCACTCTCAAATGACAGTGTCTAGCACTGAGGACAAATAAACATGTTTGCTGCATGCAGTGACATCCAGAATTTTGTATTAGCCCCTGCAGCATGAAAGGCAGTCTTTATATTTGGTCTCATTTAGTCCTCACAGAATCCCTTCAGGTTAGATGTTAAAAAATCTCCCTTCTGCCAGGTGTGGTAGCGCACACCTGTAATCCCAGTGGCTCGGGAGGTGGAAGCAGGAGGATCGCAAGTTTGGGACCAGAGGCAGTCTGTGTAACATAGGGAGACCCTGTCTCAAAAAGTAAAAAAAAAAAAAAAAGGGGCTGAGGTTGCAGCTCAGTGGTCCAACACTTGCAAAGCATGCAAGCATGAGGCCCTAGGTTCAAATCCCAGTACCACAAAAAATAAATAAATAAATGAATAAAATTTTAAAAATCTCCCTTTTATATGGTAGAATCCAGAGAGGTAGAGACATCTAAGCAAAGTCACATAGCCAGTGGCAAAGTCAGGATTTGAACTCACTGAGATGTGCTGATCCCCTCCAGGACCTTTAATTTGAAGCTAGCCCAAGCTTTGAAGAATCTATAGGACTGCTTGGGCAATGGGATATATTTTAAATTGTTCAAGAAAGATTATCATTAAATAGTTTTTCCCTCCAAAACTAATAAGGAAGAAAATGCTAAACAAGCATCATCGTATGATTCAGCAATCCCACTCATAGGTGTACACCTAAGACAAATGAAAACCTGTGCTCACACAAAAACTTGAACACGCATGTTCACAGCAGCATTATTCATAATAGCCAAAAACTGGGGAGAAAATGCCCATCAGCAGATGAATGAGTCAAGAAACTATGGTCTATCCATACAATGGAATATTATTCAGCCATAAAAATGAAGTAAATGATTTTACATGTGACAACATGGGTGAACTCTGAAAATAGTATTCCAACAAGTCAGTCACAAAAGATCACATATTGTATAATGTGTTTATGTGAAATGCAAATCCATAGAGAAAGAGAGCAGCTTTCTTTCTAGGGTGACAAAAATGTTTTAAAAGCCGACAATAGTCATGTATATACAACCCTATGAGTATACTAAAAGATAGTGAATTGCATATTTTATGGCATATAATTATATTTCTTTTTTTTTTTAGTGAATTGAATATTTTATGGCATATAATTATATTTCTTTTTTTTTCTTTTTTTTTTTTTTGCGGTACTGGGGGTTGAACCCAGGGCCTCTCACCTGCATGTTTTGCAAGTGCTGGACCACTGAGTTGCACCCCAGCCCTTTTTTTGTTTTTTTTTCCGTACTTTTTGAGACAGGGTCTCGCTAAATTATGCAGACTGCCTCTGGTCTCAAACTTGCGATCCTCCTGCCTCCACCTCCTGAGCCGCTGGGATTACAGCCATGTGCCACTGCACCCAGCGCTATAATTATATTTCAATAAAGATTATTTTTCCTTATTGAGGATTGAACCCAGGACTTCATTCAAGCTATGGTGGGAGTGGCAGAGTGGTGGGTCCCAGCTGCTAAGAGGCCAGGTAGAGCCGAGTGGGGTGTCTCGCGCCCGTCATACCAGCAACTCTGGAGGTGGAGGTAGGAGGATCACTGGTTTGAGGCCAGAGGCAGCCTGCAGAACTTAGTAAGATTCTGTCTCAAGATAAAATAATAAAAAATGGGCTGGGGATGCAGCCCTGTGGTAGAGCACTTGCAAAGTATGTGTGACCCTCAAGTATCCCAAGAAAAAAAGAGGCCAGATAGGAGGGAGTTGCTGGCTTCACAGGGGTGCCCCATTCCACCATTACTACTGCCATGAGGTGGTCACACCATTATCCCCTTCTTACCGATGAGGAAACTGAAGCTTGGGGGAAGGAAGCCCCGGTCAGGTTGCCCAGCCTGTGAGTGGAGGTGCTGAGCATCAAACCCACATCCCCTTTCCTGAACCCCACACCCCTACGCACCAAATCAGACTGGAAAGCAGTAGCTGAAGCCCTGGGTGTTAGATTAAGATAGTTTGGGGTTTCTGTCTTTGGAGGTGAAACTCATTGGCTGGTAAGAATAGCGCTTCCAGATTGACGAATAAAAATAAAGAATGCGCGATTCAACTGGCATTTTAGGTAAACAATGAATACTTTTTTAGCATAAGAACCCCCATGTGTCTGTCTGCTCTCATGCTCTGGGGTCCTGTGTGTTGCTGTGATGCCGAAAGCTATGCCACCAATATTTCAGATAACAGCAGGGACACTGGTGGTGGACAGGTCTCAGCTGAGCTTCCAGATCAAGACAGATTAGAGAGAAGGACCTGGAAGCCCACTACTGAAACAATTAGCCATTGAAAGCCCTATAAATAGCAGAGAAGCGCTGTCAAATGTAGTGCCAGAAAATGAGCCCCCCCCCCCCAGTCTGGAAGGCATTCAAGAGATGACTAGGGAAGAGTTGCTTCCTCAAAGTAGAGTCAACCTTAATGACAGGAGTGGAATAAAGCCCCTGGGACCTCCTTTTGCTTATGTGACATGACTCAAAATGAGAAGAAACACAGTGGCTGCAACATTGGGCTCAAATATAAAAAGATCGTGTGCAGGGCACAATGTTCGGTAGTGTTTTGTTCTGTTGTGCTTAGGGTTGCTATGAGTCGACTCGGTGGCACGTAACAGCATCCTATGTGATATTTGGGACACAGTTATGCTCAAAATAAATTGTTTATTGTGTATTTGAAATTCCAGTTGAACCAGGCATCCGGTGTTTGGTCTGGCAGCCCTAGAGGGGGTAGATGCCACATCTGCCTCCAAGACACTGTCCACAGCAGGAAAACCTGGCCCTGAAGAGCTCAGGGGCTTTGTGTGTGGATTTAGGCCCTTTAGAGGGAAAACGCGTCCCCTTCCTCATCCTCCTGCTTCTGTTCTGGTTCTGAAGCTCACCCTGAAGTTGACCAGGAGTGTTGCAAGTTCACCCTTTATCTGATGGGCAGGCTCAGAACAGCTGCACAGGAATCTGGGGCCAGGCCCTCATGGGTGGAGCGGGTAGCCCAGGGCCTTGGCAGGCTTTGGAGCCCCAAGTCTCTGTGCCACCCCCCTCCTCCTTGCCACTGCCCCACCACGACCTGAGCCCAGAGAGCAGCCCAGTCTCCCTGCCTTCCTGGCCAGGCCCCGAAATCCAGTCCACAGTTGAATGGGTTGTGGGCTCGCACCCTGAGGGAAGAGGCCCTGTTCTCTGTGACCTCTGTTTTCCCTCCCTGAAATGGGGAAGGAGTCACTCTAGCCTGGAGGGGGTCTGCATAGTCCTCCAGCCCTATGGCAGTGCTGTGCTCCCCCCTACTCCTCTCCATCCAACTGTACTGCCTGAGATGGTCCCCGGGGGAGGTTCTGTGATTTGCAGGATTCAGTGCAGAATGAAAGTGGGGGCCCTGTGGAAAGGCAGAATAAGCCGGGCACAGTGGAGCACGTCTGTCATCCCAGCGACTCAGGAGGCAGAGGCAGGAGGATCCAAGTTCAAGGCCAGAGGCAGCCTGTGTAACTTACAGAGACTCTGTCTCAAGACAAAAAATAGGAAAATGGGCCAGGGGTGCAGTCCAGTGGTGGAGCACTTGCAAAGTATGTGCAAGGCTTCGAGTTCAACCCCTAAGTACTGCAAAAAAATGAAAAAAAAAAAAAAAAAGGAAAAGCAGAGTAAAGTGCCATCAAAGAAGCTGAGGTGCGAACCTCCTTTCTTCCAAGGCCGGCCTCCAACCTGTCGTGGTGGATGCTGCAGATTCAGCAGTGAACTGTCAGCCTTGGGCACAGGGACACTGGCGGCAGATCCTCACGGGGGCCTGGGGACCAGCCCAGCCACTTGGAATACCAGGCGCTCACCAGGTTCCCTCTCCCAACAGCTGCCCCATGATGCCCTGGGGCAGCAGGGCCACGCTTGGCATCTTCCAACCCGTGGTGGACCGGCAACCCACAAAGGTATGGAAGCCTCCCTGCTTGGGCAGGTCCCTCCCTTCTGGGTACCGTGGCCCCCTGCCAAGGTGGCCCCCAAAATGCTCCTAGGGCTGCCAGCTCGGGGTGAGGACGTTCCTACTTTCCCCTTCCTCGGCCCCTGGCAGAAGGCAGCAGAGGCTTCCGGGCGGGACCTGGGTGAGCCAGACGCCAAGTGCTCTGCATATTCTGCCATCCTTTCGGGCTTCACTTATGAAACACAGACTCAAAGATAAAATTATTATGAATTTCAAGACACAACATGGGCCTTTAAACCCCAGGCGAAAAAATAAATAAATAAATAAATAAATAAATAAATAAATATTTTTAAAAATAGAGCTATTTGGCTGCAATAATTAAAAAAAAAAAAAAAAAAAAAAAAAAAAAACCACCAGGCTGTTCTGAGTGGTGGCACAAGGCCCAGGCCCATGATGGTAACTTTGGCCTCCTGCTTCATAGCCTCTGCCATGCTGTTCCCTCTGCCTGGTACACTCTTTCCCTGCCCTCCTTCCCCCGTTCACTCCCACTGGGGCATCACCTCCCCCAAGAAGCCTGTCAGGATGGCCCAGCCTGAGTCACCAGTCCTGGATCAGGTCTGAGCATTTGTCATTCCTTTGAGTCATTGCTGTCCCCCTACCAGACTGGAGGTGTCATGAGAGCACGGGCCAGACCCTCACGGGGGAGGCTCAGGGTGGAAAGGGCTATTCATGGAATGACTGGCCCATGGAGGGGAGGGTGACCATCTCAGCCCTAGAGAGCCTAGAGGAGTGTGGAGGGCCTGGTGAGTCTGGAGAAGCGGCCACCACGTCAAAGGGTCCACGAAGAGTGCTAGGGGAGGTTGACTGCGTCCTGGGCAGGGCAGGGTTCCATGAAGGGGTGATCAGCAGTGGGGTGCTGTGGCCTCAGCTATTCGGGGATAGAGAGGGGAGGGCTGAGCCTGGAGGCAAGGATCCCACCCGGGAGGAGGCTGGTGTGAGCGCCCAGGCGAGGGGCAGAGAGGGAGGAAGGAGACCAGAGGGGTTTAGCAGCTTCCCCTGTACTGGGCCCACACAACCTAATCCCTTTCTCTGGTGTGGGTTAGAATGAGGTGCTTAAATAGCACGTGGCAGCTGGGAGGCTGTAGGATTAGCGTATGCCTGGGGGAGGGGAAGAGACTGGTTAACTGCATTCACCACGGGCACCTCTGAACCCTACTTGTCTTTCTCACCTGATCTGGAGTTAGCTCTGAGTTTGAAACCTCTCTCCTAGGTTGCAGGGTGAGAGGCTGAAAATCCTTCTAGAAATTGGAAAAGGAAGTTACAGGGAGATGGGCAGGAGTCAATCAAGACAAGTGGGAGGTAGTGCTGAGCATCTGACCTCAGAGTCATGCCTCGGGAGCCAGGGTGGTCCTGAGAGCAGAGAGACCCCTAGACAGGAGGACCGTGTAAGTGGAGTGGACATCAGCCGAGGACAGTAAGGGACAGCAAAACCCACCCTGAATTTGGCAACTGGTCTTGGTTCTAAGGGACTTACTGGACCCAGAGCATCCCCTCAGAAAGGGAGAGATGCTGTGCTTCCTGGAGAGCCCTGGCCACACTGTCCCAGAGTCCACCATGGGGTGCAGCTGACCATCTTGTTCTCTGTGTAGGCAACACCCACAGGAAATAAGCAAGGGAGCGCAAGGGTGCGGAACCTTAGAGGGAAGCGGGGCAGCCAGACAAGAGGTATCCAAAGTGGGCTTCTCTAAAGGAGGTAAACAGGGCCAGAGGCTCTGGGCTCCACCCCAGCACTGCAAACAAAGATTAATAGGCCATGCTGGGTTCCATGCATAGGGGGCGCTTAGGAGACAGAGACAAGTGAATGTCCCTCTGCCCTCAGGGAGCTTCCAGTTGTCAGGGAGAAAGAACTTGATCTCTTCCTAGAGAAGTCTGATTGTGAGGGGTGCCCAGAAGTGGGAGAAATCACAGCTGGGGGTCACCCAGGTTGGATTTGGGGCTGCACCTGGGCAAGAGGAGACTCCCTAAGGCCTCAGCATCCTGGCAGGTCTCTCAGACTCTGACTGAGCACTGGAATCCTGGGGTGAGGGTGGGCTAGACCATAGGGAGCCCACACTGGTGTTGAGAGGAGTTAGCAAATTTTAGGCAGGATTAGGGAAATGGGGGGGCTGGGATTTAGCTCAGTTGGTAGAGCGCTGTGCTGTAGTCTCTGAGGTCC
>VMDO01027971.1:0-24545 GCA_007922755.1 Pedetes capensis
TCCATTGTGTATATATACCACAGTTTTTTTATCCATTCTTCTGTTGAAGGGCACTTTGGTTGATTCCATATCTTTGCTATTGTGAAAAGCGCTGCATTGAACATGGAGATGCAGGTGTCTCTATGGTATGATGACTCATCTCCCTTTGGGTAAATTCCCAATAGTGTTATAGCTGGGTCATATGGTAGTTCTATTTTTAATAAACTTTTATTTCTATAAATTTTTCTATGAACTGTTTTTCTCAGCCCAAGGCAACCTTCTTTAAGATTCTATGTTTATATTTTAGGCATTCTGGAAAGCTCTCAGATGGTGGTCCTGGAAGAGGCATGTGGACAGAGGAAAAAAGCTACACTGGGGAGAATATTTGTTCCAATATGGTTGTGTATTAGTCATTTTTTATCACTGTGACATATACCTGAGAGAAATAATTTGAAGGAGGAAAGGCTTATTTTGGTTCATGGTTTCAGGGATTTCAGTCAGTGGTCACTTGGTTCTGCTACTTCTGGGTTAAGGTGTGCAGAGGCAGAGTATTATGGTGACATGAGGCAGACAGAGTGAGAGGAAGGGGCTGGGGTCAAAATATGCCCTTGAAAACTATTCCTCCTCTAGCTAGGACTTACTTCCTATAGCTAGGACCTACCTCCTAAAGTTTCCAACACCTCCCAAAATAGCACCACTAGATGAGGAGAAAGCCTTCAACACATGAGTCTGTGGGGGAACATTTATATTCAAAATACAACATTTCACCCCTGGCTTTCAAAGGCTCATGGCCATCACATGATGAAAAATGCATTCAGTCCATCTTCAAGAGTACCCAAAGTCTCAATAGTTCAAACACTTTTCAAAAGTCCAAGACAAAAGTTGCTGAGATTCAAGACAAACACTTACTTTGAGCCCCTGCAAAATCAAAGAAGAAAATTACATATTTCCAACATATAGTGGCACAGAGTCATCCCAAAGGGGATGAACACAAAAACAGCAAGGAGGAATCAGACCAAAGCAAGACCAAAACCCAGCAGGACAAACATTATTATACGTAGTTCCATGGTTAGTATCTGGGGCAGTTGATGGCATGATGTGAACTCCCAGGGGTTTAGGCAGCCCTTCCCCTTTTGCCTTACCAGCTTCAGCCCATACAGCCTCTCTCTTGAGCTGGTTGTGCTCATTGCTTGTGACTTTTCTCAGTAGACAGTCTGCATTTCTAGCATTTTCAAATTCCGTGGGTCTCCATTGCAGCTTTGTCTTCTTGTGCACTGCTTTACATATTGCCTCTCCAGGGTTTGCCTTCAGGAATTCTGATCCTGCTATATACTGATTGGTCTCCCAGGCTTTTCTTTGAAATCTTGGTGGAAGCCTCCAAGACCCCACTTTATATGCCTACATTTCCATTTTATATGCCTACAAAACCAGCCGCATATGGCCAATCCCAAAGTCTGCTACCAGCTCAAGAGGTAGCCAGGCTTTTGAACTATGGCTGCAGTAGCCTCTGTATGCCTGCATGGCTGAAACTAGGAAAACACTTCTTTAGGTGGCTCTGTGCAAGCAGGGTACTCCTGAGTTATCAAAGAAAAGTCTTTCAAATGAGTTAAAACCTTTACACACTTGAGCTTGAGATGAGGTTTTGCTGACTCTTGAGGTGCTCTCAAGGCATTTATTCTATTGTTCTTCTGAAAAATACTTATTGTTTTTGTTTTTAGGTTCTGCCTAGTTAGGTCTAACTTATAGTGGCCCTATGCACAATAGAACAAAACACTGCCTGACACTGTGCCATGCCCAGGACTATGTCAGTTCTTCTCTGCTATCCATAGGGTTTTCAATGGTAGATGGTTTTGAGATTGCTTCAGAGGTGGGTTTGCATGTCCTTCTCCCATTTTTGCAGTGCTGGGGATTGAACCCAGGGCACCATGGAATGTAGAACAGCACTCTATCAACTGAGATAAACCCCAGCCTGCAAGATACTTAGCATTTTTAGTGACATTAATCTCTTTAGTAACTATACTATCTTTAACCCAAACTTAACATCTGCTTATTTTCTGGCTAACTGCACACTTTAAAAATCTTTTTGCTGCTGTTTTTTTTACTCCTAGTTCTCACTCCAAATCTGGTTAAAAGCTATCAATAACCATGCTACATCCAGAAGGCTGGCTACCTAGAAATTTTCCCCACCAGATTAATCAGTCCATCACCATTAAATTTAGACTCATGTAAAGTCTCAGGATAAAATATAGAAAAGTATTTTTCAGATGGTAACATGTGTGGTCCATCGTATAATTGCCCACAGAGACCTTTCTCCCATCTGCAACTACATGAGTTCAGTCTTCATTGTCCACATTCGTACAAGCATTTGGCTTTTTTAAGTTCTCATCACAATCACTCATGTAAACTCTGATTATAACATTATAGAATTCTCTAGCCTGTTTCTTGAAACCTTTCAAATTTTCTTTTACAAACTAGTAGAAAGAATTATGGCCCACATGTTCACATTTGGTCACTGCAATGACCCTATTTTTCTGGCACAAATTTTCTGTATTAGTCAGTTTTTCATCACTCTGACAAGTACCTGAGAGAAAGAATTTAAAAGGAGAAAAGATTTATTTTGACTCACAGTTTCAGAAATTTTAGTTCATAGGTGCTTCTCTCTTATGCTTCTGATCCTGCAATAAGGCTGAACATCTGGTAGGGAGTGTATTGTTGTTAGGTGCCTGAGACAGGTCTGACTCATAGTGACCTATGGACAACAGAATGAAATACCACCCAGCACTGTGCTATGCACATGACATTTTTAACTTTAAGCCAATTACTGTAGCCACTGCGTCAATTCATCTAGTTGAGGTTCTTCCTTATATTCATTGACCTGCCACTCTCCCAAACATTATGTCCTTCTTAAGGTATTGGTCCTGCCAGCTAGAATGTTCAAAGTACTTAAGACTCAGTCTAGCTATCCTTGCTTCCAAGGAGGACCCTGGTTTCACTTCTTCTAGGATGGATCTCTTGGTTCTTTTGGCAGTCCAGGGTATATTCAACATTTGTTTCCAGCACCATAATTCCAAAACATTGATTCTTCTTCTGTCTCCCTTATTTGTTATCCAGATTTCACAAGCATAAGATGCAACATACAATATATGGTGTGAGTTAGGCACACCTCTGTCTTCAATGTAACATCTTTATTTTCAACACTTTCAAGAGGGCTTCTGCAACAGCTTTCCCCAACGCAATGCATCTTTTGATTTCTTGATTGCTAATTCCATGGATGTTGATTTTAAAACCAAGTAAAGGAAGATCTTGGAAAACTTCAATCTTTTCCCATTTATCATGAAGTTGCTTAATGACTCAGATGTAAGGATTTTTGTTTCATTGATGTAGAGGTGCAATCTGAATGCAATCTGAGGTGCATACTGAAGGCTGTGTTATTTGATTTTTATCAGTAAATGTTTCAAAACCTCTCTATTTTTGGCAAACAAAGTTGTATAACCTACATTATGCAGGTTATTAATGAATCTTCTTCCAATTATGATGCCATGTTCTTCTTCATAGAGTCCAGATTCTTGGATTATTTTCTTAGCATAGAGATTGAGGAGGTATGGTGAGAGGATACAGCCCCCTGTAGATACATAGGTCTTTCCTGAGTTTAACCCAAGCAATATTTACTTGTTCTGTTTGAACAAATATCCCCTGGTCTATGTACAGATTCCTCATGAGTACAATTAAGTGCTCTTATATTCCCATTCTTCACAATGTTATTCATAATTTGTTGTGATCCACATATTCAAATGCCTTTTTGTTTCATACTCAGTAAAACGTAGATAGACATCTTTCTGGTATTCTCTGCTTTCAGCCAATAACCATCTGACATCAGCAATGATATCTCTGGTTCCATGTTTTCTTCTAAATGCAGCTTGATTTTCTAGAGTTCCCTGTCAATATACTGCTGCAGTAGTTTCTGAATGGTCTTTAGCAAAATTTTACTTGCATGTGACATTAATGATTTACACATTCAGTTTGAGCCCCTTTCTTAGGAATAGGCACAAATTTGGATCCATTCCAATCAATGGCCAGCTAGACATTTACCAAATCTCTTGGCATAAAAAAGTGAGCACCTTCACTACTCCATGTGTTTGTTGAAATATCTTAATAGATAATTCCATCAATTCCTAAAGTCTTCTGTTTTGCCAATGCCTTGAAAGCAGCTTCCACTTTTTCCTTCAGTAATATTGGTCTGGGATCATCTTGGACTGGCAACCTCTTGAAATGGTAGACCATTCGCCATATTTTTTTTTTTTTTGTATAATGACTGTGTATTCTTCCCATCTTCTTTCCATGTTTCTTGCGTTATTTAATATTTTCCCTATAGAATCCTTCATTGCTGCCTCTTGAGGTTTAAATTGTTCTTCAGTTCTTTAGGTTTGACCAAAACAGAGCATGTTCTTCCCTTTTGGTTTTTGATCTGCAGCTCTTTTCACATATCATTATAATATTTAATTTTATCTTTTCAAGCTGTTCTTTGAAATTCTATTTTTAGGTCTTTAGCTTCATCATGTCTTTCTTTTACTTTAACTACTCAATGTTCAGGGCCAAGTTTCAGAATCTCTTTTGACATGCAATTTGATCTTTTCTTTTTTTCCCAGTATTTTATATAACTTTGCTTTTCTCATGAGTAATACCTTTGATGTCATATGACAAATTGTCTAGTCCTTGGTCATTAGTGTCTAATGCATCAATTTTCTTCTTGAGATTATCTCTGAGCTCAGGTGAGATATACTTAATGACATACCTTGGTTCTTGTCCACTTGTGCTAATTTTCTTCAGTTATAGTTTGAATCAGCATATGAGCAGTTGATGACCTGATCCACAATTAGCACCTGATGTTGTTCGGCCTTCTGATATTGAGGTTTCCCATCATCCTTTTCCTCAAGTGTACTCAATTTTTTTCCTGCATACTGCATTTTGTGAAGTCCATGTTTTTGTTGTTGGGAGGTGCCATCCAACTCAGCAACACTATGTACAACAGAACAAAACATTCCCTGACTCTGTGCCAGGCACATGATCTTTTATATGTTAAAGTCCATTGTTGCAGTCACTGTGTCAATCCATCTAGTTGAGGGTCTTCCTTTTTTCATTGACCTGCCACTTTCACAAACAAGATGTCCTTCCCCAGGGATTGGTCCCTGTTGACAACATGTCCAAAATGCATAATACACAGTCTAGCAATCCTTGCTTCCAGTGAGCATCCTGGTTGCATTTCTTCTAGGACAGATCTGTTAGTCTTTTGGTAGTCCATGGTATATTCAAAATTCATCGTCTGTGCCATAATTCAAAAGAATCAATTCTTCTTTTGTCTCCCTTATTCAAAATCCTATTTTATAAGCATATGGTGCAACTGAAAATCTCATGGCATGAGTCAAGTGCACCTTCGTCTTCAATGTAACATCTTTACTTTTCAACACATCAATGAGGTCTTTGCCATGGGAAAATGGTGAATTTGTTGTTGTTAGATGCTGTCGAGTCAGTATCTGACTCATAGCGAACCTCATAGGGTTTTCAATGGCTGACTGTTTTTCGGGATTGCCTTGGGAGTGGATTGCCAGGTCCTTCTGCCATTTTTGTGGTGCTGGGAATTGAATTCGGGACCTCAGAGACTGCAGCGCAGAGCTCTACCAACTGAGCTAAATCTCAGCCCCAAATGGTGAATAGTCACCATTTATGTTAGTGAAAAAAGGTATTTGCAATGAAAAAGTCACTGATCTGACAAAATTCTGCTATGTGATCTCCAGCCTCATTTCTGTGACCAAGGCCATATTTTCCAACTACCGAGCCTTCTCTTGTGTTTTCAACTTTTGCATTGCAATCACCTGTAATTACTGGTGCATCCCTGATTGCATGTATAATCAATTTCACACTATAGAATCTAGTAAAAATCTTCCCTTTCTTCATTTGTGGCTTTACTGTTGGGTGCATATATTTGAATAACAGTCATATTCACTGGCCTTATTTGTAAACATATGGATATTATTCTATCACAGATAGCATTGTACTTTAGGAGATATCTTGAGATTACATTTTTGATGGTGAATGCAATCTCATTTCTCTTTGTCATTCCTGGCCTAGTAGACCATACAGTTATCTGATTCAAAGTGACCAATACCAGTCCATTTTAGCTCATCGATGCTTAGACTATCAATGTTAATGTGCTCTGTTTCATTTTTGGGGATTTCTAGTTTTCCTAGGTTCATACTACATGCATTCCATATTCTAATTATTAATGGATGCCTACAGTTGTTTCTTCTCATTTTGAGTTGTGCCACATCAGCAAATGGAAGTCCCAAGGGCTTTGCTCCATTCCTATCATTAAAGTCCACTCTTACTTTGAGGAGATAATTCTTCCTTAGTGCCTTCCAACCTTGGGGGCTCCTATTCTAGCACTATACCTAAAGTATTTATCTGCTAGTCACAGTTTTCAGTGGCCAGTTGTTTTGAGAGTGGGATTCTGGTTCCTTTTCTTTAGTCTGTATTAGTATGGAAGTTCAGCTGAAAACTGTCCACCATTGTTGGCCTTTCTGGTATCTGAAATACTAGTGGCATAGCTTTTAGCATCACAGCAATATGCAAGCCCCCACAGTATGACAGACAGACAAGTGGGAGTGTGTAGTAGAGCAAAGTGGCTCACCTCATGGTGGGCAATAGGTAGATAGTATGAGAGGAAGTGGCTGGGAACAAAATATGCCCTTCAAAGGCATGCCCCCAGTGACCTCCTTTCTCTAGCTACACATCAACTCCTAAAGCTTCCACTACCTTTCCCAATAGCTCCATTAGCTGACACCAAGACTTCAACATATGAGCTTGTGGGGGACATTTCATATTAAAAACCCAACAGGCTGAATCATAACTTCCTCCATGGTGGAAGAAGTCTGTTGTAATCCACTTGCCATTAATTAGTAGGTGGTATTCTCCCAGAAAAGTTCTTATATTGATGGATTCTTATCAGTATCTGCGTTGACAAATTGGAGTCTTATCAACTTTGATGTGAGGAACATACTTTTGGTCTCCTTAATGACCTTTTTCCTAGATAATATGATCACTCTATTCTTGGGCCTGTTGTAAAAATACTAGAAGTGAATGAGGAGAGAAGCTGGCTGGTATATACTTGCTTCTTGAGAAGCTCATCTGCTGTGAATTTTCTCTAGGAGAATCAATGTGAAAAAAGTACCAAATGTATTTGATTGTGGTTCTTAGCATCAAATGATACTGGTAATCTAAATATACTCGTGCACTTTAATTCTTTATTGGTCCATTAGTTGCATGTTTGGGTGTTTTCCATTCTGTGTACTTATTTTCATTTAAATGATACTAAGCTGAAAAATGTAAATTAAGTTTGACAACCCATGTTGTTTTAAACTATTTAAGTGTACATTCCTATGTACCTTTACAAACAAATTCAGGATATAAACACATAGTCCAAAAGACATAAATATTACATGAAAACACATCATGATACTTTTTGGGAAGAAAATAAAATAACTTCTGAATATAGTTTTTGTGATTTAGAATATGCTCTTTACATTTTTCAGCAGATTGGAGTGCTAACAAGACTCAATATTTGCAATGTCCCAGGAATCATACGAAGTACAAACATCAAATAAGGTTTTAAAATTAAATATTTTCTAAATATTTTATAATGTTGAATGTACAGTTAAAGGGATGTGATTATCATCAAATATCCTTAAAAAGGACTCAAACTCAGTTATAATTATTGAGTTAAATATTTATAATTTTACTTTGTCACAAATATACTTAAATTTCTCTTTGAAATGTGGATAAAATAGCACTTAAACATATATTTACTTTATTTCAAAATTTTAAACTCTAAACAATTAGCTAGGCAATATGGTACACCACTATAATACCAATTTCTCAGGAGGCTGAGACAGGGATGTTGCAAGTTCATGGCCAGAGGCAGCCTGTGCAATTTAGTGTGACCCTATCTCAAAATAAATATATAAAAAAGGGTCCTAGGGGTACAGCCTAATGGTAGAGCATTTGCCTAGCATGTGGTAAACCTGGGTTCAACCCCTCAGGACTGCAACAGCATCAACAACAGCAGTAGAAATATAGATAGATAGATAGATAGATAGATACATACATACATACATACATACATACATATACATATATGTACAATAAATTAGGGTCTATATTTTCATAAATCTTCTCAGATAAATACAATTTGTTTGGGGGAATTTGCATTCTAGACCTGTATAATATTCAACACATATACACTATGTGTATATCCAAAGACTCCTTTAGGTAAATAGGTAACTATGTAACTTCACTTTTATTTATTCTTGCAAATTCAGCGGGCCACTTTTAGAATGCTTGGTATGTTCAGTAAACTTTCTAAGTGCTTGAGATACATATGTAAAAGGAACAGAAAAATCTGTATCATTATGTAGATTACTTTCTTATAGGGAGAGGAAAAAATAGATTTATAATTAAAATATAGAGCATAACATGATAAGACTATAAAAATAGAAAATGGGAGTGGTGAACTGACAAAAGGATGGGTTTCAAGTTTAATAGAAAGATAAGACATGTCCTATTGAGACGGATTGAATTGGATCAGAGAATTGAAATAAACAGGGGAATATGCTGTGTAGGTATTTGTAATAAGAATATTGTAGGTAGAGAAAACTACAAGTACAAGAGATCCAGAGGACAGAGTAGCTAGAAGGTTGATGAGTCTAAAGAGCACTAAATTAAAAGAAAGTATTGTTGTTGTTCTTATGTGCAGTTGAATGGGTGTCTTACTCATAGTGGTCCTATGTACAACAGATGTAACACAATTGTCCGTGCTTCTTTGCTATTTGTAGGGTTTTCAATGGGAGATTGTTTTTTGGGATTGGGTTGCTGGGTCCTTTTGTCAAGACTACAGCACCTGGTATTCCCAGGCAGCCTCCATTTCAAGGACTAACCAGGCCAATCCTGCTTACCTTCCAAGATCTGATTGGTTCTGATGCCACACTGTACTGCCACAGGCATACCACCATAGTATCTGATCCTTGAGGAAGATTTGGTAATCTGCTCCCCAAACAGAAACACCATTGAAAACACCATTGAAAACCCTATGCCGGTCACTATGAGTTGGACTGGACTCAACAGCACATCTACAGCTGTACCACTGTGATGTCCAATCTCTTCAGATCTCAGAAGCTAGGGCAGGGCCTGATTAGTGCTTGGATGGGAGACTGCCTGGGAACACCATGTGCTGTAGGCTGGAAGAAGGACCCAGCAACCCACTCCCAAAAAAACAATCAGCAATTGAAAGCCTTATGAATAACAGAGAAGAAGAAAGTATTAGGAAAGGGAAAATTGTTGTCAGCTTTGGCTTTTATGTTGGAGATAGAGTACAGCTGGATGTTTTTGACACAGTAAGAAGCTGATTACTTTTTTAGAAATATACTAAACCGATTGAGGTGCAAGAACTCAACCAGGAAAATTGGATAAAAAGTTATTGTAGTATTTAGGAAATACCAATGTGTTACCTAGCAAGGTTAGTATATATTTAAAGTAATGATAGTATGTTTTCCTGATTTGACATGTCATGAGAAAGAGAGAGGTTGATGTGTTTCACCTGAGAAATTGTACCTCTCATTCGTTGGGACTGGAAAAGACTTGTGCAGAAACTAATTTTTGAGAAGGAAGATTAGTGATAAGGACTAAATATTTTAATTTTCAAATGTCTGTTAGATATACACATACAGGTGACAGCCTATTTACTTCCATGATTTGAGCCTCAGGAGGTTGAGAGGGGAAACAGAATCCTCAAATGAGGCTGAAAAAGTGGCCAGAAAGAGTGGATGAAATATGGACATACTGGTATCACAGAAGGGAAACAGCTAAGTAGGTTAGATGCAAATGGAGACTTCAATAAAAGACTTTACATGGGTACACAGATGTTGTCCTAATAACTGGGGAGAAGGCAAAATAGTTGAGCACAGAAATAAGCCTGTGTGATGTTGAAAGTTTGGGAAATTTCTCTTCTAAGTATATATATTTTCACATATAAATTGGAAAAATGCCATCACTTGAGAATGAAGGTTGGAGAGGTAGTGTTGGAGATTTTAGTAAAGATAAGAGGATATGATATGGTTTACAAAGCAGAAGACTGCAAAAAGAATGGACTTTTAATATGACTACTTTTCATGACCAAGACATATTTGGAAGACTCCTGTCTGGAATAGAAAATACAGAATATGCTTTCTATCTTAAGACATAAGAAAAATTCTTTTATTGAGACTAATATAGTGTTGAGACTAATTTCATAATTTTATTGATGTAGAAAATAACAATTCCAAATATGTAAAGCTATTTTTGTCATTCTTTAGAGATATGCACAAAATTTGTTTCTTCTTTTTTTATGTTTTATTCATTGGAAATACCGATGACTAAGGAAATGTGAATTAAATTGAAATTCTGTGAAAATTTTAAATCTACCACCCAAACACCAACTATGCAGTTGCAAATTAATAAACCATTAAGTATTTGAGCCCCGAATATGTATTAGACATTAAGATAATACTAAAAGGATTATGAATAGGAAAAATATTCCAGAAATAGTAGATTAAGTTTCTTTTGTTTTTCATTTTCCACTTTACAAATGGAAAATCCAACTAAACATATTTTTGAGAGCATCTGGGGGTAAATATTTACAAGTTGTCTAAAAATTGGTAAAATTTTTGTACTGAATTAGATTTTGATCACTTTAAATCATTTTAAGCTGGAAAATATTTATAAAAGGAAACATTTAGTCAATAACCCCATCTAACCATATGGACTTGTGTTTCATTGATAACCCTGGAAATCTCATTAAAAATCCTGATGAAAGCACCTTTTGACAGAAGGAAAAGAAACTTAGTTCCTTCCTTTTATTAGACATGGCATGGTTTCCATTTTGAGGGTCTTATGGTCTAATGTTGTCACTGTAGAGAGTAGTATGAGATTACTGCTTTTAGTTGGTCTTTTGAAGTTGAATTTTTCTTTTAGATTATGGTCTTAATAAAATAGTTTAAAAACTACTTGTAGTGTTGTGTATTTTTATGGGGATATAGTGTTTAGGTTTGTTATAAAAATTGATTAACTATTTTTTCATATACATGAGAGAAGCAGCCTTTTAACCAGTTAAAACAATTTTTAGAATCACAAAAAATAACTTTTATTTTCAAAAAAGCAGCTTCCTACACAAGGACTTGAAAATCAATTTAATGGTCTTTGTTTTTCTGTGCTTACAAATACTGTTAGAAAACACAAAGGCAGTATAAATGCATTTTCTCAAAGCTGAAAGTAGACAAACAGAACTGGAGTGGGCCTTTCCAATGTTCTGAGAGAGGTAATTAAATGCTTGTTTTATTTTCTTGATCTGATGGTAGATTATATCTATCTATCCATCTATCTATCTATTTATAGATAGATATCTATAGATAGATATATCTATCTAGATCTAGATATAGATAGATATAGATATAGATAGATATAGATATATCTATCGATAGATAGATAGATGGATAGATGGATGAGAGAGAGAGAGAGAGAGAGAGAGAGAGAGAGAGAGAGAATAGATAGATATCTGCCTGCAGCCATACTATTGCGGCATCCGATCCCATCAGATCTCAGAAGCTAAGCACGGTCAGGCCTGGTTAGTACTTGGATGAGAGACCACTTGGGAACACCAGGTGCTGTAGGCTTCGAGGGAGGACCCAGCAACCCACTCCCCCCCCAAAAAAAAAATAATCCACCAAGGAAATCCCTATGAATAGCAGAGAAGCACTGGCAATAGTGTTTTGGCTGGTGTACATAGGGTCACTATGAGTTGGATACTGACTCTACAGCACCTAATAACAAATATATGTATATATATATATATATATATATATATATATATATATATATGCTTTTAAGAAAGCTTCCCACTTATAAATCTATGAGAAGGAGAAAGATGAAGATGAAAGCATTTTTTTGTTCCTTCTTCAACTGTCAGAGTTGGTGTGCTACAAATAAAGTTCAAAGAATCATTTTAAGAAGTGACGGGAACATAAAGAGACAGCCACAGATTTAGTAGCTGAGTAGCTATTTTGAGGAGTACCCTGAAAAATCAGTTTTGAGAGGATATCTGTTATTTTGAATATTCTTTCAACCTCAGTTACCATTGTTGGGAATTATTAAGAATATTTCTCAAATAATTCTATCATAGACTTTTTTTTTCCTTTGGTTCTGATTTTACTTGAGCTTTTGAAACAAGTTCACCATAATTAGGCTAACACATAAATTTTAACCAAAGAATTTTAGCCAATTTTGATAAAACCTTCATTTTACCTGTGAGGTACACAAGGCATAAATTATCCCAGTTTAGAAAATATGAAATTGAAAAGAAAGTTTTTCTAATTTGCTCATATATTTAACATATGACTATGTGGCACATTGGCACATGTCAGGTACTTTCTAGTTTCCATGGCTTGGAAGGGCTGGAGTTAGCTCTAGCTGGGTTTTAGCTCAGTTGGTAGAATGCTACTCTGTACTCTCTGAGGCAAGGAGTTCCATCCCTGCCACTGCAAAACTGGGGGAAGGAGCAGGCAGCCCATCCCTGAAACAACCAGCCATTGAAAACCCCATGGATTGCAGAGAAGCACTGTCAAATATAGTACCTCCTTCATTCTGTTGTGCATAGGTTACTATGAGTTGAACCCTACTCAACAGCCCTTAACAACAACAATATGGCCTGGAAGTCTGAGTCCAAGTTCCTGGAAAAATGACAGTATGACCCAAAATACAGATATTAATGTGAATAACATATGGAAAAAACAGCAAATTCCTCAAGATAGTTGAACTATTGAACATGGAATTGCAGAATTATTATGGATAATAGGCAATAATTGAAGAACTAGCCAGAATAGAGACATAAGAAGCAGAAGAAGAAATTTAGAATTGATTATTAAAAATCTGGTTTTTGGTATATTTCAGCTTTATGGATGTCTGTTGATAGGTTGCAATTCAGAGTAATGTCCTGGGGAAAAGGTAAGAATTTATACACTGTCATTTTGATATAATAAAATTTACAAAAAGTAAATCAAACACATAGGGAGATTATAAATAAGAATTAAAGAATAGACATCTGAAGATCATTTATTTAATAAATAGATAGAAGAGGAACAACAAAAATGAATTCAAAAGGATAGAAATTAGCAAGTTATGCAGGCTAGAGATGTATTATAAAAGCTATGGAAGCTTCAGGAAATAAACAGTCTTGAACAAATCTAAACACAATGAAATCAAGTACTGCAAAGAAAGAAAATCAGCCATTAATTTGGGGAAGGATGGTGCCTGTAAAAAACAGAAAGATTTTCAGTAGACTTTGGGGTCAAAACCTCCATTGTAGCAGCATGAGCAGGAAGAGCAAAATGAAATGTAGGGGCAGCATTTAATTGACCAAAGAGAAAAAGAAATAATTAAACAGTGAGCAGCATTGGAAGGCTAAAAAACAAACATATTTAGAGTCTCCTGTTGTTTATATATTTAGCATTTCTTCTTTTTTCCTTCTAATGAAAAAACTCCTTTCTCTTGGAAAATGACTCCTTCCTCAGTATTCATTCTATACAATTCTGGCAGTTATTCCAACTCAGGGAATATTGATTGACTCTAGGGAAACCAGAAATTTTCTCTTTTCTGCAATAACTGGCTTGAAGGATAAGACATGAAGCTATCTCTGGTAACACCAGGTCTCATGTGGAGCTAGACCTCTTTGATGGGAGCAAGTTTGACCAACACACAGATGGACATAGATGGAAGAAATGGAGGAAAAATGTTATTTGAGGCTCTGAATGCATTCAGGTCTAAGACTAGTGCTTTCTTTAGCTAAAACTTTGTGAACCAATACATATCTACAATCATAGCAATACCTGATTTGTCACCTGTAATCACTAGAGTCCTGATGTAGGCTGATATAAAATAGCTACCATAAAGAAAGGTAAAATATACAATAAAAGGAAATTGCAATGAATAGAACAATTTCATGGAAGATGAGAGAAGGGATCCAATCATCAGCAGGCAAAAAATAAAGCCTTGAAAAGAAGTAGGTACATTTCATTATCTGAGGGGATTAAAAGGTCAAAGTATTAATATCAACAAGTTAAAATGAAAGAAGAAAATTTTATAAAGTAGAGTTTAAATCAAGATCTGTGGAATGATTAATCAGTTGGCTAAATCACAACAAGCATTCAACTCCTCAATTAGGAGGTAGGAAAGCCTCTTTCAAATAAGTAATTTGCCATAATTGATACCCAAGACCTATTTTAATTCACAAAATATAGATACAACCTAGTTCAATAAGTACAGGCAACTTTAGTTTAATGAGAGTTTTTGCATTATCTATACTCTAAACACATACTTCTCTCTCTCTTTCCCTCTCTCTCTCTCTCTCTCTCTCTCTCTCTCACACACACACACACACACACACACACACACACGCACACCACTAAGTTTGGACTCACTTTCTCACTTTTTTACTTCCTGAAAATGAGAAATAAGTATTTTTAAAATAATATGCCTTGTGATAATTCTTCTTCTTACAGTGGTAAAAGTTTTGGCACTAGATGAAAAAAACATAATGAGAAAGGATATCAGGATAAAGTGAAAAATTAAGTGAAGTCTGATTCCACAAAGTTAAATAGAGCTTACCCTGAACTTAAGTTAAAAATCAAAGTTAGGATAACATGGGAGGTTGATTCATACAAGAGGAACTTTGGAATTACTTGAATGATATTTATCACTTTTATTTCAGAAGAAAAAATATTAGTTTATTAAATCAACATCTTGTAATTGGAAAGAATCATGGCTATATAGCTCTCCTATAGTTCTTGCTCAGATATATTTATTTGCAGGCAGAGCTTTGACTTGCAAATTTGAGAGACCATTTTATTTATAATATGTATTAACATCTAGTGATGGAGTCACTCTAAACTCTGAAATGTAAATATGACCTTTATCATGAAGAACATTTCTTGTTTTTGCATCTGTCTGGGGATTGAAAAGAGAGAAAAAATAAGTTGATCTGATGATGGACTGGTAATATCAAAAATAGCAGCAGCAGAGGTGTTGGGACAGCTATTCTGGTGGCTTGTTAAAGTTGTTCAGAAAGGGAATAGAAATGGCCCTATTCTGGTGGTCAGAGAAAGCTCTGAATGAGATCTTCAAGAATCTATTTGTAAACCTCAAATCCTCTGACAAAAATCTAAGTTAAGACAACGATTTGCATCAATTGCTTGTGCTCATGGCTTTAGAGAATCCATGATGCTATTATTTCTTCCATTAGCTTAGATTTCTGCTGTGAAGTAGAGTGACCAGAGGTCTTTCCCTAAAAAGGTTGCAATATGGAAACTTGCTATGATGGCCCAGTGAAAATTAATGTGGCTGCACCCCTCCAGAGCTGGTTTCTGTCCCTGCCTAGAACTATTGCCAGGGGTCAAGAAACAAACAGATGGTGGGTGACATTGTAGACAAAAGATGTATTACTGCTGAAATTTCCATTTCTTAATTAAAGTACAAAAGTAATGTACACTTTCACAAAATGTCTTCATTTTCTTAGCATAATTATTATTGTTTAACACTGTTTCATTTTATTCTTTCTTACCATGTCAGTGAAGGTTTTAAAAGTAAATTTAAATGAAATAAATCAAATACATTTCAACAAAACAAACAAAGATAGAAATCTACTCTCTTTTAATATTACTTTAAGTATGAATTCTTTAACTTGGCAAGAATGGTCTTAACCAATTAGGGTCCAATCTAAATTGCTCTTGTCAAGTGCATGGTCACCAGCTTCCCTCTGTGCAGATTCTTTTGAAATTTTTAGGATCCTCTCCGTTCCACCCCATACCTCTCTGGCTTTGTTCCCACTGCCTAAAATAACCTTTTTCAGCTCATCTATTTATTCACTACCCTACTTTATACAAATCACACACACAAACACATATAGAGGTACCATGCGACCTTTATGATCTAGTACCTCAGATAATAAATTAAGGGCTAGCTATTGTTGCATTCCTTGGTCCTTGTCATTCCATCTAGCTATCATCAATTGTGGAAATCTTTGTTCTGACTTTGGAGACTACCTCACTATCTTTCTCAACTCTGTACTCTTGAGCAGCCTTTATGTTTCAATAGGACCTAGGGCTTGAAATAAAAACTCTTATAATTCTACATATAATTTTGTATCCTACACACTAGAATAAAATAATTGCTTAAATCAGATAGAAAGATATGATATGAGATTGAATGTACATGGGCTTCTGGATGGTAACAATATTCTAGGGTGACTTTGTTTGTTTGAATGGAGAATTTATTCACTAAAATGCACAAGACAGTGTAAGAATTTTGAAGTAGGATTGGGAGGATGTCAGAGATAAAGGTCTAAGTCTGAATTATCCCTGCAACCTCCACATGGCAACTGGGTGTTCTTTACTGAAGCCCCAAAATAAGTTCTGATTAAAAGAATGTAATTCAGAGTTCCCAGCATATCAAATAAAGCTAAAATCATGGGTTTGAATAAAGTCACCCAGAGATCATGTAATGTGGGAAGAAGAGATGGATAAAGGAAGAAGTTTAGGTCATTCTGACATTTAAAGAGGATCAGGGGAAAAGAAGCTTTTGTGTGAAGTCAAGAAGAAACAGCTACTCAGAAGAAACATGAGGAGAGGCTAAACAGAGAGGCTAAATAGAAGCCCCAAACCAGGGGTGGAAGACAGAGTCAACTTGTGAGAGTGAAGTAATTGAAATAAGAATAGAAGGCATGGGCAGGCTTTGGCAATGTGAAGGATGTTGACAAAGTTGGTTTACAGAGGCATGTTGAGCTCAAGAGAAAGATTACATTAAACTAAGATATACAATACAGAAAGGACAGTGAGTGCAGTCTACTCCTCACAGATTTGTCATGAAACAAAGGTGGTACAGAGAAGAAGTTGGAGATCTGAAGGAATCTTTAGAGGAGGCTTGGTCAAATGCCTGTGTAAAAGAAAATCTTACTGAGATTATAAAATGGTGTCTGTTAGTAAAGCAGAGACAGAAATGAGATAAGGTCACTAATATAAAGTTAGCTTTGAACAGTAAGAGGAGCATGGGAAGTTAAATATGGGTATAGATTAAAAAAAAATGTTTGTAAGTGACAAGGAAGAAATGAAGGTTTTTGATCTTAACTTTCTCCATGAGGTAAGAGGCAATATTTTCTGCAGAAATTGTCATTGTAGGTATTAATGGAAGAGGATAGGTACTAGTTTCCTAGGTTTTTTTTTTTTTTTTTTTTTTTTTTTTTTTTTTTTTTTTTTTTTTTTTTTGTGGTACTGGGGGTTGAACCCAGGGCCTAGCGCTTGCATGCTCTGCAAGTGTAGGCCACCGAGCTGCACCCCCAGCCCATTTTTTATTTTTACTTTTTGAGACAGGGTCTCGCTAGGTTACACAGACTGCCTCTGATCTCGAACTTGAGATCCTCCTGCCTCCGCCTCCCAAGCTGCTGGGATTATAGGCATGTGCCACCACACCTGGCTCAGTTTCCTAGGGTTTCTATAACAAATTATCTCAATTTATTCCCTCAGTCTGTCAACCAGAAGTCCAAAATCAAGGTGTTATTTGGGGTGCATTCCCTCTGAAAGCTCAAGAGAGAATCCTTCTTTGCCGTTTCCAGCTCCAGTGGTTCTTGGTCTTGCTTAGCCTGTGGCTACATAACTCTCGTCCCGGCCTCCACTGTACATAACTTTCCCTCTTCCTGAATGTCTCTAATGAGGACATTTACCATTGTATTTGGAACCCACCCAGATGATTCAGGATGATCCAGTTCCTATATCCTTAATTTATTGACATCTACAATGACTCTTTAAGTCACATTCATAGGTTCCCAGGGTTAGTCTAGGGACATATCTTTGCTCTTTGAGGATCTGAGTTTGACCCCCAGCACAGTAAAAATGGGAGAAGGACCTGGCAGCCCACTCCCGAAACAACCCCCAAACTATCAGCCATTAAAAACCTTATGAGCAGCAGAGAAGCACTAACATAGTGCTGGTCATGGCACAATTCCTAGAGTATTTCGTTCTGTTGTACATGGGGATATCATGAGTTGGACCTGACTCGATGGCACCTAACAACAGCAGCATTCAAATTACAAAAATATCAAATGAATTTTATTTTAAGATGACAGGCTTGAATATATTACACAGTCTTTTCCTCTTGCATTCAATTTACAGACATGATTATGTATGAGGGATATGCCAAACACACTGATTCAATTATTATATAATGTATACATATCAACACATCACACAGTATCCCAAAAATATGTATGTCAATTAAAAACAAAATAAAATAATATTTTAAAATTAAAAATAAGTCAGGCATGGTGGCCCATGCCTGTAATCCCAGCAATTTAGGAGTCAAGAGACAGGAGATCATAAGTTCAAGGAAAGAGCCTGTCTGCATAACTTAGTGAGTTCCTGTCTCAAGATAAAACAAAAATTAAAAAGAGTAGGGGGCTTAGTGTGCTGCTCAACAGTAGAGCACATGTAAAGTATGTTCCAGGCCCTGGCTTCAACCTCCTAGTACCACAAATAAATAAATAATTTAAAAATAAATGAACATATAGCTTCACTCAAAAAATAAAGGAGTTACTCCTGATGAACCAAAAACTCTACAGAGCAAAATGAAAAAAGAAGGCCAGATGCCTTGGCACACACCTGTAATCCCAGTGACTCAGGAGGCTGAGGTAGAAGAACTATAAATTTGAGGCCAATGCAGCCTGTGCTATTTAGCAAAATCCTGAAACAGTCCCAAAACAGTCATTGGAAACTTTATTAGGGTCTCTTATGAGGCAGACCTGACTCAATGGCACCTAACAATAACAACTGTCTCAATAATAGTAATAGTAATAAATACAGAAAACGCCTCAGAGCACACCATAGCAGTAAGACATAGGAGCAACATCAGTTAGTTGCGCTGTGAGGCTGTGGAGCCAGTGAATGAGAGGTGGCCAAGGAAGAAGCATAGCTAGGAGTATGGTATGAAGCTACAGCAATCAAAAGGTTACCCTCGATGCAGTGATGGAAGAGTCTCTGGGGAGAAATAGTAAGTGAATCAGTTTAGAAAACAGAGGCCTGCATGTATCCTGAATGATTAAGGACATTTAACTTTCATACTCCTGATCAGAAAAACAACTGTTAAGTCTTTGGTGACTTCTCTCAAAGTCACTTTGACTTTGAGAGAAGTCACCAAAGAATGTGGGCAAGTCATAGATCAGCTCACATGCATCACCCTGAATAAAAAGAAGAGACAGCTGAGGACATCTCAGTTCCAAGACAAGTACAGCAGTAAGCAACAAATATCAAGCAGACCCACCAAATAGACAGAACATTGAATAAATGGAAAACTTAACTGTGCCAAAATGTTAGCAAACAGCATACTTATAAACATATATTATATATCAATATTAATATCCACAGAAAGATTAGGAGGATATCACACTTACATAAAACTATTTGAGATTTTCTTAAATGTAAAAACACAGTCATGTGTGGGATATCTTCTGCTAAGTAGGCAATTTCAATGTGTGAACCTCACAGAGTATACTTCCACAAACCCAGATGGTGTAAGTTTACTACTTAATGTAGCTTCCTAATGCAATCAAGAGATGCAATATATGAGACACATGAGACTGCTTCTAATATAGGATAGTGAATTATTTTTTGATAAGTAGAAAGAGTATGTTCTAAAATAACAATGAAAAGTATAGAATAGTAAGTATATAAACTAATAACATGGTTGCTTATTATCCTTATCAAGTATTATGTGCTGTACATAATTATATATACCTTACTTTTACATGGTGGACAGCACAGTAGACCTATTTTCACCAGCATTCACCACAGATCCATAAGTAGTACATCACACTACATCTTATAGGACCACCATTATAGTGTGCATTATTAACAAAAGTGGTTTTTGGGACACATGGTTGTGTAGTTGTTGAAATTAAAACGTGAAATAAAACAAATCAACCAAAACTTGATTATGTGGACAAAAAACTAATGTGTGTAATTGCTCTACAGCAACAAGTGCAGGAGTTAGCTCACAAAGCACTTCTAAAGATGTGAAGTATGAAAGAACCATGGGAAATGGATAAAAATTTTACACAACTGTGTGAAAGTAATTGTAAATGTAATGAGAAAATACTTAGATACCAAACACTGTTCTAAGAGTCTTACATATACTATTTAGTGCTCTTAACAAACTCTTGAAAAGGAGAAGTCAATTAACTCACTCAAGATCACATGGCTGTTAAGTAGAGAAGCCAGGATTTGAACCTGAGCAATCAGGCTCAAGAGGCCATGCCCTTAGTTATTATTCTAAATTGTCAGAGCATAAAAATAATTAACATGATCAGGAGTCGTAATTGAATAAATGGTCATAGAGAAACTCCCATAACTGAAAAAAGGCATGGGACTTCTCTGAGAGAAAAAAATCTATTAAAAAATAAAATAAACCAAAATGATAAGTGATCCAACTTTACTCAGCAGGGATGGGATTTTGTTTCTCTTTTTGTTTTTGTTTTATGGTTCCAGGATAATCAACAAAATGGACAAAAAAGAATAATGTGGATTTTGGTGATTCCCATGACATTTTCATTTCTTTAAAGAATTTTCTTAAAGCTCCTTTTTATTTGATGTCAAAGTTAATTAGGATATAGTATTTAAGTGGTAGTGTCGTACTTTCCAAAACTATTTCCAGATAATCAGGAAAAAACATAAATACAAGCATTATAGTATCACAGACCCAGAAAGTGAGAGCAATTCTAATGAAAAGGGGATTCAAATGAATAAGGTCTAGAATACCATACCCCATTGTAAGTAGATGTATATTTATTCCAAGTATGTTTAATTATATTTGATACTCCAATTAAAGAGTGGTGTCCTGCCTATGGAATAATCATTGATTTAGCCTATCTGAACTTTCTTAAGTTATTTTGTTCCAGCTCAACTGTGGAGCTTGTTGTTAGAAAATTAAGCTACTCTACTATTATCACATGTAGACTTCCTGGAACAGCTAAACTTTCATTATTTATTATCCCATGGTTGAGAGATTCTGAACAATTAAGGGAAATAAAAAGATATATTTCAATGGTGTACTGTCAAAGGTTGGCAAATTTAGATGGGCTCACGATGAGATATCAATGTCTGTATAATACACCTGAAAATATATAGTGCTTCTTACTGCAAGGAAAAGAGTGGTTAAAGACAAAGGGTAGTAATTCCTTTAACATGTAAATGACATTACTATCAGCATAGTTTCCTGTGACTACTTATTCAATACAGTGAGTTCTGGGCATTAAACTGATGATGGAATTAGGATTCAGAGATTAGGTTTGTAAGAAACTAAACAAGGACAAGAACTGGAATTTTGTGATTTCACTCCCAGTATTTTTTTCACTACACCATGAAGTATAGCATTTACTTTTAGAACAATCATGCAAATTTTGATATATAATACAATAAATTTAAGGCAAATTTTAAAAGAATTCAGAGAAGGATCTTCAACAATTTCCTCCAGGAAATGATTCCAGTATTTAAAGTAACTGAGGGAACTTCCTCCTGCTAGAGGAAAGACTCCAGCCTGCAGTATATTACATGTATTTTTAATTAAACTAAGCACAGCTGATGAGAAGAAAGCATCCTAAAATCTGCTCTTTAATGAGCCATTTTATAGGGTACTAACACACTAGGAGCAGCAGCAATTGCCTAACTCAATCACCTGGACCACAATGGCCTTTAATGTTTCATATACATTTGCTCTTGTTAAAAAAGTTTTAATTTGATATCTGCTATAAATTGAAAGGTTATTAAATGCATGACGTTTAGAGAATAAGAATTTTTTTAAAACCCCTAAGTAATCACTACCAGACTTAAGAATGTAAATGTCACCAACTGCCAGCACCATAAGGACTCTGTTCTACCCACTGCACACCTCTCCTTCCCTAGAGGAAACTATTATCCTGGAGGGTATAGAAATCATTCACTTGACTTTCATTATAACTTCACTACCTATGTGTAAGCCTAGATGATATGTAGTTTTTTTTTTTCATATATTTTATGGGAATATTATCATGCTGTATACATTCTCCTCTGGGTCATCTCTATTTGCTGAATATTATAATTTTGAGGTCTGTCCATCTGAATGTGAAAGTCATAGAATGTTAATTTTCAATACCATATAGCAGAGGTCCACAACCTCCAGGCTGTGGACCAGTTCTGGTGTTGAGTGGGAAGCAAGCAAGCAAAGCTTCATTTGTATTTACAAAATAAATGTTCCTGCATCATCCTGAAACCACCTTTTCTCCCTCTGGTATGTGGAAAAATTGTCTTCCACGAAACTGGTCTGTAGTGTCAAAGATGTTGGGCACTGCTGCTGTTTAATATTTCACTGTATAACTATGCATGAGTATTTGGTCAGTCACTTTGGATGGTTTATTTGGGTTGTTTCCAATTTCTGGTTATCACAAGCAATTTTGATAAGAGTGTATCCCACAAGTTTCTCTAGTTTATATGTGTCAGAATGCATTTGCTTGATCATAAACCATACCTATGCTAAATTATTGCCAGTAAAAATTACCAAAATGATTTTATAGTATATATTCATTCCATAATAAATATGCAAACAAATTTTTAATTTTTACAATGTGGTAGCTGTTTTGTAATTGGGTTGTGGTTCTAATTTGAATCAGTTCCTTGATTACCATTAAAGTGTGTTTTTTTTTAATGTATGGGTCATTAATACTTTCTTTTCTGAAAAAATGCCTATTCATGCCCTTTCCCTATATGTTATGAAACACTTTTTTACCAAATTGTATTCTGAATATTAGTCCTCTGACAGTTGTAAATAATGATATTTTTCTTTTTTATAGATTATTAATTATATTTTCCTTCTCTGTAAGATGTCTTTTGATGAACAAAAATACTTATTTCTTCCTATTATTAGATTTATAAATCTTTTTCTTTTAGGTTATTATAGAATGGACATTCTTTTTCCTCATCACCCACAATACCAACTCTATAAAAATTTATATTCATGAGTGGATTAGTCTCTAAACTTGGTATTTATTCCATTTGTTTATTGTCTCTCTATTAATACCACTCTGTCTTAGTCAGTAAAGATTTTAGTGAGGCCATGTGAATCATAGGAAATTTCCCTACCTTATTTTTCTTCTTTGACAACGTCTTGGCTGCTTTTACTCACATACACATATGTACAGAATAAATTTTCCACTTTCCCAAAAAATTCCTTTTTGAATTTTTTCATTTGAAGGAGGGTTTTATGTTGAGGAAGTGTCAGCACATTTATATTGCCAAAATTTTGTAAGAATAGGCTATTCTTTTATTTAGGTATATTTTAATAACTTTCAACAAAATTGTCCATATTCTTCTTTCCCAAGTTTTCCTTATCATATGTTAGTTAAATTATTAGATATTTTATATTTTTATATTATTGTAATCATTTTGTTGTAAGGTTCTCATAGTTAATTATAATTGCAGTTTCCTTTTGAATGTTGATATTTATCCAGTAACATGATAATCAGGAAGTTCAAGTATGTTTTCTTGCATTATTTTTTCCTTTTTTCTCATCTCACTGCATTAGATAGAGTCTTCAATACAATGTTAAAGTAAAATTGTGATAGCAGGAATCACTAACTTATTCCTTATTCATAATTTTAAGAGAGTTTTCAAGATATACCATTGATATAATGTTCATTATGTTTTAGCAAAAATCACTTACGATAGGCAGGAAATTCTTTTGTTTCAGTTTCCTAAAGATTTTTGTTCTGAATGGATGTTAAATGTTGCAGTTTCCCCCAATATCTACTGTAGAAATAATGAGATGAATTATTCACTTGTTAATCCATTTTCTCACAAGAAATGGGCTTTGCATTCTCAGGATAAATCCAGATTATTTTATATTATGTATTTATATTCTACAAATTGATAAATTTAAATGAAAATAATGTGTTAAGTATTTTTGCACATATGCATGAGTTATTTGGGCTTTTAATTTGACTTTTTTATGCTATTTTGTTTTTGTTGTCAAGTTTTTAACTTGTTCTGGGTGAATTTCTGTAGTATGTAAATTATCTGGAAAAATTTGCCTTGCAACACTATGAGAAGATAATTGAAAGGTTTATCTCAATTATTTTGACATTGATAAAACAACTCAGGTTTATCAATTCTTCTAGAATTGATTTGAGTAAGTTTTTAGGAGAATTTCTATTAATACCTATATTTCTAATATCTATATTTCTAATAATAATATGTTTTTATATGAATAAAAATTTTCAGTTTTCTTTATTAACTGAATAATATCAATACTATCTCTAGCCATATCTATTTTATCTTTCAAATTAGTTTCTTTTTCTTTGTTCCCTTTTAAAATAAATCATCCAATATGTTAGTTAATTCAAATAGACCTCTTTTGGCTAT